>JAJJMB010001752.1:2130545-2210705 GCA_023531105.1 Papaver atlanticum | reverse complement strand
GTCTTCTGATTGAGTACTTTCATGCAGACCTTAATCTTGATACTTCGGGAAATTCATGATATTCAGCTGCGAGTGAACACTAATTTTCATGTCATACCAATATTAAGAGTTCAGCCGGGGAAAAATACTCAATAAGCCATACATTAATGAATAATGCAGGCGGGAGATTAATAAAATTTACAGACTATTTGGGGTTGTTGCTACACGCACCATTCTGGATAAATTTCATATAAATATACTGAGTTTCTCAATACATATTATAAGTGAAGAGGCCTGGGCACTCATCACTTTTAAATGGCTCAGTCTCTTTGCAGAACGACAGCGCATTAAATATAGGGTTTTACAATTTTAGCCCTGAACTAAAAACCACCATCAACAAAAACCAATAAAGATTAATACTGCAAAATAATCTTTTTAGAGCATAGCTCGGTTGAACCCACCAAGCGTTGGTATGTCAAGTTTGGTTGTCATATTTTAGTGAATCAAAACTCATTTAAAGAGTCTCTTGATTATGTACTAGAGACAAATTCGTATAGGTTAGATTAGAAAGACTAGGATTATGAGACATACAAGTATTACTCGAAGACTTGAAGAATGTGAAGAAGTAACAAGCTACAACGATGACATCATCCGTCCTCTTGAGGTTAGTAATATTTGACTTGAACTGTTTCATTCCTAATATATCTTTCAAGTCGTGTTATATTGAAAACATAACTGCGAAGCTGTGAATGATTATACTCTAGTAGTAAGACATGATCACATGATCATAGTGTTAAGGAATTAGGATACGAAGTATAACGATTATCTTTTGAACTTCGTATATAAGACATCATCATAATTGTATGAATGTTATTGTGATTATGTGTATGGGTAAAGGTGAAGATTTCTTCCTAGGAAACAATGTTTACATTTGTTTAAAGGAAGTACATTCATGAACTTGTTTTATGAATCAATAGGTAAATCGCTAGGCTTATTGGTATTGTTATTCATTGCATATCTTTGGATTGCCAATATGTGTGAGTTAGCAGAACCGATCATAACTTGTTATGTATCTTGGTAAAACTAATCACAGATCCTGACTTATGTATTGGTATGACTTTTATTAGTGTAACCGATCCTAAGTAATCACCTGAGATGGTATGATCGATATTTGTAATTGGTGTGACCAATCCTAGTAATTGGTGTGACCGATCACAAAAGAGTTGTGTAATCGATCCTTGTAATTGGCGTAACCGGTCCTAGTAATTGGTGTAACCGATCCTAGTGAGTTGTGTAACCGATCACAAGTAATACCATGAGAATATGGTAACCGAACCTGGTAATTGATGTAACCGATCCTGGTAACCTATGTAACTGTTCCCAGTAACCATATTAAGGTAGAACCTATCCTTGTGTTTGGTAAAACCGTAAACCCATGATTAGTGAATTGATATTTGATCAATCACGTAGTTGTCTTGGAATACAGATGAACCAATTCTAAACTTGTTTGAAAGTGTGGTATAATCGATTCCAAGATTGTAAATATGAAAGAGGATTTACAAAGAAAAGATGTCGACATACTTTGAACATGATCAGTAACTCTTATCTTTAATTGTTTAAAGATATTCCTTAATAACTCAAGGAGATCCCGGACCGAAATAAATTAAGAATCTTTTAATTAAGGTTATTAGTTTTATATGCTTTTAATTACCAGTAATTAAATGCATATCTCTTGAAAATAAAAATTGGTAATGTGCATTTACTAATTGGAGATTTTCTAGTGAGATTTCGGAAATATTGGACAAAGCATTTCCAGGAATTATGAAAACCGATTTGGGCATTTATTGCATATCTTGAGAATATTCGGTTTTGGAAATTCCTTGGTGTCCAAACATCTTTGGTCTATAAATACCCAAGTTTGCATTTCGATCAAACTATCCTAAGGGCCAGGAAAACTTCATCATTTTGTTGTTTCCGGTGGAGTCGTCTATTCGAAGAGGAAAGTACCCTAATTAGGCGAAATCTCTTACGACCGCTCATTTAAAGACTTCCGTGGGATCAAGAAGCGATCTACGAGTACCGTTAGTGGGAAACTGGATAATTGCAGTTTATTTTAGTTTTCGATTGATTTGATTGACTAACGGTTGTTGAACTTTGATTGCACCTAGTTTGTTTATTCTTGAGAATCTTCTCTTCTGATATAAGATTCACTCAAACTAGATCGAAGTATCGACGGGATCTTTAGAACTGTTTGTAGATCTAAAGACGTCTTGTGATAATCCATTGTTAACAGACTCCGTTCTGTGCGTCACAAGAGATTCAAGTGGTGTTGGGCAGGTGTTTATTGAAGATTAAAGAAGATTTGAAGACAAAGAAGATTTCTTATTTGGTTTCTATATCTTTGGGTGTGCACAAACCTTGATCGGATGGGATCCAACTAGAATCTGATTTATTCGATTGATTAGTTGTGTAAGATCGGCATCACCTTATATTTTCTTGTTTGATTATATATTGATTGATTGCAAATCTAAACTCTGCTACTTTGGTAGTTGTTGGATAGATTGATCTAACCAGGCAAAGGAGTTTATTGGTTAAACGGAAGAGCCTATGCATATTACTTGAGATATCTTCATTTGAAAGAATCAAGAGAGTTGTTACCAAACAGATTTGTTGTTCCTTTACTGTTTAAAATACGATCCAAAGGAATTGTTTTAGTGCGTGCACTTATTGAATGTCGGAAGCGTAGGGATACTGAAGAAACTAGGTGAACTATAGGTTTAGTTGCTTGGTCTCAACTATACGAAGTTTATTAGATTTTGTATAACGGCTTAATTCTGAGAGTATTCAATTCTGCACTAGGTCCCGAGGTTTTTCTGCATTTGCAGTTTCCTCGTTAACAAAATCTTGCTATGTCTTTTACTTTTCTATTTCCGCAATTATAATTATTTATTATAATTAAAAGTAAAATACACAAACGTTATCTCCGTATTACTTGATAGTGATCCTATAGAGTTTGGTTAAGTCCGAACCTATTATCAAGTAGTCACACTTTGATTATTGTATTGTCTCGATCTCGTATCCATAGACGATCACACAAAGTGTGAATACCGATTTGTTGTATAGTCTCGACTTCGTCCATAGACAATCACTTTCGGTAATAGGACTTATAGGTGGATAAATTAAAGATTGTGGTGTATTTGGGTACCCTCGTCTTTTCACATCTTCTAAATAAACTTTAGAATTTAAATAAATAAATCTAAAAACATTGCAAGATGAAAATCGTTGGCAATAGCTATGTGTACTCACAATCATTGTTATTCCAAACCCTAGTTATCCTTCTTAAAACACAAGAATAAATTCTCATAAGAAGTTTCCTAGACATTAATACCTTTGAAAAATTCTTTATCGTCCCCGAACTCCTTGTCGTCAACAGCCATTGGAACATAAGGTTCATGAAGAAAGGAGTCAATTTGAACAAACCTTCTTGACTGATGTCGAAGCAGGGCCTTCTGAATTTCAAGAGTCCTAAAAACAATAGCCTTTATTTGCTGAATCTCCTTTCTAGTTTCCTTCAACTCTTCAAGAACACCAGAAAACTTCTGAAGTTTTTAAGGGACAACCCTTGATATCCTCACGTTCCTCCAATTTCTTTTCAAGGAAGAGGGTACCAGATATTTATCTTTTTCCTTCATGATTGATGGCTTAACAATCATATTAACCTCTTTTCCATCAGAAGTCATAATGCTTGGAGTCTCCATATAAATATTGGTTTGTGAGAGAAATTCACAAAGCAAGCTCTACAAGCAAACTTGTGATAAAAAGAGTTTTTCAAGGAAGGAAAAAGGAATGTAGGGTTATAGAACCTTTATACAAAGTAAGAAGATTCACGTACGCACAACTCTCAACCCTAAAGAAAGCATAATTGTCGATTTTATCCCTCTTTTAATGAACAAACAAGGAAACCTCTTTTCAATACCAATCTAGGATATATATGAAAAGATAAACCGAAACCCAAACAAAACAAAACAAAAAACTTTTTCTTTTTCTTAATACCTGAAGGTGCTTAACTCTTGTCTCTTTGGAATCAGGTACTTGAGATAAGATGCACAGCCAACACAATTAAGTTGTGTTGGGGTGAACGATAATCTGTCCACCATGAATTTTTTGGAAAGAGTTCCTAAAAACCTCTTTCACAAAATCTTTAGACCATGTTCTTTTTTGTAGTGATCTAACTTTTTATTTAGAAATTAACTTATTTGGAGAAGAGTTGAGTTTACATACCTCAGACGACTTCTGAATAAGTTTAAGCTTGTTTGCTAATCGATTAGCTCTCCGTTGAAGTTTGTTGACATATCTTACTTTATGCTTGTACTTGAAACAACTAGAGAGTCCGTGGCCCTTAATAGTATAGTAAGAACATGTAACAGTGGAGGATGGTTCAGACACCATAGCGGAGCAAGCTGCTAGACAAAATGTGGTACCTGAAACATAAGAAAAAGAATTTCCAGTAGACAGAGAAAAATCCATTTTATCCTCCAGAATAGTTGAAGAAGTTTCTCCAAGAAAAATATCAAGATTGATGTGAGTATTGCTACAATTATCAAAATCAATATTTTCAGCAAGGAGCACAACACCTGATTTTTCATCTTCATTTGAATCATAGTGATTAGACATTTCATCAAGAGTTGCAGCAAGACCTTTGTTCCCAGTGTATTTTCTACGATTTGGACACTCATTAGCAAAATGACCAAAATCTTCACACTTGAAGCACTGAGGCATATCCTCATCATCAATATCAATTGTATCCCTGTTTTTAGGAGGAACAAGGTCATGAGGTTTAACTGATGATCTGGGCTTATCTCTGACAAACCGTTTATTTCTCTTCAAAAGAAGATCTCTAAACTGTCTTGTGATCAGAGAAACTGAGTTATCAAGGTCTTCATCAGACGAATCAGTCTCAATAGGATCATCCACAGAGTTGCCAACATATTTACTTTTGTCAAGCAATTTTGTGTTCTTTTGTGCTTTGAAAGCAATATCCTTTCCAGATTTGGATGTATGCTCATGATCAAAGAACTTTAACTTCCCAACCAGTGTATTTCTGGATAAAGTATTAAGGTTATTTCCTTCAACGATGGCATGTTTCTTAGAATCGTATTTGTCTGGCAACGATCTGAGAATTTTCATCACAATGTCCTTTTAAGGAATAATCTTACCCAACGCAAAAGATGCATAACAATTTCAGACACTTTGTGATTAAACTCATCAAATGAATCTTCGTCAGCCATACGAAGGTTTTTCCAATAAGAATTTTGATTTTGAAGCCTAGCTTCCTTTTCAGAGGTATTCCCTTCGAATACAGTTTCTAAGATATCCAACGCATCTTTAGACTGAGTGCACGTAGTCACATGGTGCTGAAGATCTGGGGTAATGGCATGAATGATAGCATTTAAATCGTCATAATTTTGCTTTGCAGCGAGAATCTCGTTAGGTTCATATCTACCAATATCCTTTTCAATAGAGACACCGTCTACTGTAACCATTGGATGATCGTAGCCATTAACAACATAAACCCATGATTGAAAATCACGCGCTTGAAGAAAGGCACACATAGCAATTTTCCACCATAAGTAATTTGAGACATCGAAGACTGGTGGTACGTTTATAGAGATATCACTTCTGTCCATAGAGTCAGATCGCTACAAACACAGACTTATGAGGTCTTAAACGTGTTTGCCTGTTCTGATACCAATTGAAAAAACGGGGGTCTAACAACCTCACCCAATATTTCGTTTAGGCAATCTGTATGGACAAACTCAAATATAATTCCATGAGAATCAACAAAATAGTCAGACTCAATCAATGGAGATATATCCAAGAGTTGTATCTCTATTTCTCAACGTAATCAACAAATCAAACAGATAGAATCCGTGAGCCTGATTATTATGAGAAACAACTTGAACGGTACCAAAGACCAATGTTCAAGTGTCAATCAATTTATATCAACAACCAAAGGTTGGATTATCTAATTGATTAAACTACACACAACCTGTGATATTTCAATTATATAGAAAATATAATGCAGAAAAGAAATAACATAGACACCAGAAATTTTGTTAACGAGGAAACCGCAAATGCAGAAAAACACCGGGACCTAGTCCAGATTTGAACACCACACTGTATTAAGCCGCTACAGGCACTAGCCTACTCCAAGTTAACTTCGGAATGGAATGTAGTTGAGCCTTAACCAATCTCACACTGATCAAGGTACAGTCGTGTTCCTTACGCCTCTGAATCCCAGCAGGACTCTCCGCACTTGATTCCCTTAGCTGATCTCACCCACAACTAAGAGTTGCTATGACCCAAAGTCGAAGACTTGATAAACCAATTTGTCTCACACAGAAAAGTCTATTGAATGGATAAATCTGTCTCCCACAAAAATACCTATGAGTTTTGTTCCGTCTTTTGATAAATCAAGGTGAACAGGAACCGATTTATACACCAGACTTATATTCTCGAAGAACAGCCTAGTAATATAAATCACCTCACAATAATCTTAATCGTATGGTAGCGAAATTAGATATTGTGGAATCACAAACGATGAGACGAAGATGTTTGTGACTACTTTTTATCTTGCCTATCGGAGATTAAATCTCGAGCAAATCTTAGAGAAGATAGTACTCAATCACGATAGAATATAACAAGATAAGAACACGCAACTACAGAGAAAATAGTTGGATCTGGCTTCACAATCCCAATGAAGTCTTTAAGTCGTTAACCTATAATGGTTTTAGAAAAACCTAGGTTAAAGAATAATCGACTCTAGTCGCAACTAGTATCACACAGGAGGTGTGGGGATTAGGTTTCCCAATTGCTAGAGTTATACCTTATATAATCTTCAAATCAGGGTTTGCAATTAATGTTACCTTGGTAACAAAGCATTCAATATTCACCGTTATATGAAAACCTGATTAGACTCAAGCTAATATCTTTCAACCGTTAGATCGAATTTAGCTTGTTACACACAAATGAAAAGTGACTTCATTTAGATATGGGTAACCGTACCTAAACGTGTGCATCTTGTTGGTTCAACAATAGTTAACCGAAGTTAGCCATATGAACACTTTCATATCAACCTTGTTCATCTTAACACAACTAGTTCAAATGACTCAAATGAAACTAGTTATAGAGTTGTTCAATTGTTTATATTCTCATAGAAGTATACAAGACACAATTGAAACAAAATCGATTTTGATTCACTCGAATCAATTCATGAACATTATAGCCACGATTTGCAAAAGATTGCATTCCTTAATTTATAAATGTATTAGTTCATGAACAAACCGATTTTAGAACATAACCCACTCAAGTATGCAAACGGGTACGCATACCTAAGTGGCCGAACTTAGTTTGGGTTCGCCAGTATGCGAACGGGTACCCATACCACCAACTTAGTTGAATTCCCGGACTTGAACTTACGCCGGTACTCATACGGGTATGCATACTAAGTTCCCGGACTTTCAACTAACAAACCAGTACACATACGTGTATGCATACTATGGTTCCCGGACTTGGAATAACTTGCAACGGTTAGCATACAAGTACGCATACTGTGCTATATCCAATCATGGTTAATTGTTCTAAACTCCCATTTCAATCATTGAAACATTCTTAGAAGACGACAATAGCTGTCTCACACAAACTATTAACTTTAAAGCAATTTTCAAGTGATCGATTAGATCAATACGAAACATTCAGAGTCTACATCAAATGACTGTCTCACACAAATCATGTAAGATGTTACCAGGCGATTTTCACATGATCATCTTTTGACTTTCGTCAAGAATATAAGATGAACTTGGTTAAAGCGAAAGCTTACCAACACATATTTCGAGAAATATGTAAGCGAGTTAAACTCAGCTCGAAATATCAAATGTGTATAATCAAAGTCTACATAGCTATACGACTTTTGTCTCAAATAGGAGATAGAGTAGATAGACTTTTGAGTGATAGATGAGTTCAAGTCTCCACATACCTTTTGTTGATGAAGTTCCACAAGCTCCCCTTAGTAGTTTTTCATCTTCAATCGATGAACGTCGTGAAGTCTAAAGCTCAACTACACTTTCTATCCTAATCCGAGACTTAGCTATAAGTAGACTAGAAATCAAGACTTTTAGTTTTGACAACTAAACTTGACAAACAAGCTTGAGATAGCAACGCTTGCGAGTTCGACCGAGCAGTGCTCTAACAGTTTTCTACCATAAGAAATTTGTGCCATCGAAAGCTGGCGGTACGTTTATTGAGATTGCACACTTGTCCATAATACAGTAAAAAATCCATATATTAATGGCCTTGGGACTTCCTAAAATTATTAATATAAGGAGGTATACCAAAAGAAATGATTTTTGTGCTAATCCAAAGTATTAAATGATAATGGATATGGATGTCTTCCTTAATCATCCAAATGAGCAACAAGTCGTATATGTTTTAACCAAAGAAGAAATCATCGATGGAATTAGACAAGAAGCAAAGGGAGATAATTCTAATGATTATAATACAGAAATACCAAAAGTTTCATTTCAAGAAGCTTTAAACATGTTCGACAAGTTGGAAACTTTTTGGCTTCAACAAGAAGGTTCCCATAGTAATGAGGTCTTACGCATCCATAAATCAAAAAGTTACATCAGTTTCTCAAAAAACTATAAATAAGTATTTTATTTTATTTTAAATTTCGATGTAACATGATCTATAAGTTTCCAATAATGATGATTATATTAATATATGAAGGTAAATTCCTTATAGCGGGACTAAAAAAATCTATTAATATTAAAATGTGGAGGTTATTACTATTTATAACTGGCTCAAGTTGGGACTATGATTTTTTATTAATATATAGAGTTTATTAATATATGGAGTTTTTACTGTACATATCACTTTAAACACAGACTTATTAGGTATAACCGTGTTTGCCTGCTTTGATACCAATTGAAAATGCAGGGGGATACCAAATACACCCAACTTTTTCGTTCGACAACCTGTATAGATAAAACTTAATAGAATAGCAAGTAGACCAACTTAATGATCCTTGACAATATGTATATAGTTAATATCTAAACCTCTACTCAATTAGTATGTATATAGACATAAGGTCCGTGAACCTGATTGTTAAGCAGAGTACTTGAACAATCTCAAAAATTAATATCCAATATCAATCTTGTCGTATCCAAATAATTCAATCGGAATTCTACCAAGTGATTAAACTTGTTATCTATCTTTCAAGATACAAATTCTACAAGAAACTAGTCTGGTAATCGATTACAATCAATCGGATGTATCTACTTAGATTGAATATATACGAACCTGTGTAAACCCAATTGTAAAAATAAACAATATAATGCGGAAAAGGAAAAACATAAAACACCATAAATTTTGTTAATAAGGAAACCGCAATAGCATAAAACCTCCGGGACCTTGTCCAGATTAAACACCACAATATATTAAGCCGCTATAGACACTAGCCTACTATCAGACTTGTACAACCTATAAGAGTTAAGCACGAAGGTTTCACATACCACTTTAGATAGCGAATATTAAAACCGAAACTACAAGTAATTTAGTTTTAATATGTTATCAAGGAAACAATTGCCTGAAGCAATTTTTCCTAACATTTTAACAAATTGACTAAGAAACTTAGTTCCCTTGTTAAACCGATTGTAAACATATAATCACTTATTTCGATAAGACCAAAATAAAGATCAGAATTAACTTTATTTCTCTCATCAGGTTCTAATTATTCAGACAATAACTTAGACCTTTCACTTTAGACAAGACAAGTACTAGGTTAGTTAACTAGTATTTCTTGTCAAGGCATTCGATTAGACTTGAATAACCGAATCCTTTTATTTGATAAGTCTAACTAAGATCAGAATTAACTTAGTTTCTCTTACTCGAAATCGAATTGGACTAAACAAATGATCCCGTATTTTGTTAAGCCATAAACAATACATACAAACCAAAATAAATTGACTTGCACAATTATTTTCTTAACCGGAAGCAATTGAAATAAACATAGACATTATAGCACCGCAATTGCACCAAAATTTCGTTAAGCAAAAACACTTGATACCAAACAATAAAGAAGATACCAAACAATAAGCCAAATAAATTGACACAATTTTTCTTAACCGGAAACAATTGAATCACACACACACACACATCCATACACACATAATGGAATATATATCAATTGTACCGAAATTTTGTTAAGCAAAAGAAAAATATATGCAATTTAAGTAGGCTTTTCTTAAACAACAAAACGATTAACTAACAAATTCGTTACCTCAGATTCCGCATCCTCTTCTCCCCAGAAAGATATATCATTAAGCGCAAGTTCAAGTTAGATTTCTCCTCCAGTATGTTGTCATCCTCTCGCATGAACAAAAGAACAACAACAAAGAGCAACCTTTACCAGAGAAAGGTTGAGTCGGTTTTAGAACTAGTCCTTGACATATTGCTAAATTTAGCAATTGCTATTTGGGAATGCCAAATTCGGCAATTGCTATATTTGGCATTCAACTAATGCACACTTACTACAATTTAACTTTAGCAAAGACCAGTATGAGAAAAATTAGAGCATACATGCATCTCTTGGAAACATTGTGGATGGCCTAGCATACTTAGAATTACAATCCCATCTAAATCACATACATAAATCAAACCCAAAACACTGTTTTGATTACTATACGTTCCTGCAAATATCAATTTGTTCCTTATTGTTATTCCCAAAATTAATTTGAGGTATATACATTGTCTATTATTTTCTAATTTATGAATTTTGATCATTAACGAACCAGATCTATTTGAAATTATAATTTTTAAAACCGAAATTATGTAAAAAATTACTCAAAATGTAAAAAATTATTCAAATATTGTTTGTATACCTTTTACGATCCCAACCTAATAAATCTATAATCGGACGACTCTTCATTTTTATCACCTTGTTCATGATTAGGAGTTTTAGGTTCAAGAACATTAGGGTTTGTAGAAGAGGCGATAATACCTATTTGGGGATTATCTGCATTTGGATATCTCGCTATTTCTTTGATGATGGCATGAATGGTTTTTTGAATGAATGTTTTTTTGATCTCCGGTTGTTTTTGAATTCGGTTGCAGTGACAGTTAAAACCAGTGTTTGGTTTCCCTGGTTTGTTACAAGGGATGAAAATGAAGTGAGGGTAGAGAAGGTATAAAAGGAAACTAAATAGCATTTTTAACCTCATGATAAACTTGTAATATTTTTGATAAGGTAAAAATATAACATCAACAAGCCAAAGTTAAATCCGGAATTTGGCTTTTTTACTAAGATATCCCTTAGTATAATCTTCGGATGGGGTTAGTACGTTTAAGCGCAAACCATGTTTTCATGTAGCGCATATACCATTTATACAACTCGGTATGCGGATATCCTGGTAGGGTTATTAATGGATGTCCGAAATCCGCTATCCGGTTCTGAATATCCGGAATCCGTTAGGGTTAATATCCGACATAACAGTTATCAGATATCCGGTTTCCATAACGTATCGGATCCGCATGTTAACGTAACGGCACCGGCTGAGGGGGTTTCCGTTAGGTTAAGTTCCGATACCGTTTACAATATACCCATTCATCCGTTCACCTTTATCCCACTAAATTCCTCGTTCATATCTTCAATATCTCTGAAAGAAAACCTACCTCTCCATTCATATTTCTTCTTCTTCTTTTTCTTCTGAATTTCTTCTTCTTCTAATTCGTCTCAGACTTGCAGTTACTACCATCATCTCCTCATCTCTTCTTTAGGGTTTCTTTTAAAATCCATTTTTTGTTTAATTTTGATTTTGAAACTTAATTTAGGGTTTCAAAATTGATATGTGAAATTAGGATTTGGTGGAGAGTTTGGTTTGTTTAGGATTCGAAAACACATTTGAATTGATGGTATTGATTTTGAGTCAGGGAAGAAGAAGAAGCTGCTGCTGTTAATGTTCATATTGGTTTCACCGTTTCAGAGATTGATGATATGATGAGGTTGAGAAGAAATCAGAGATGGGTTTGTATCAATTTGATTTTACGACAAAAAATTGAGCAAAGAAAAGACAAGAAAGAAATTGGATGAATGGGTTTGTAATCAAATCTTTTGTTGTGGTTGATTAACGAAATTTATGATTCAAATAGGTCTGGTGATAAGAGATGGATGGTTACAGGGAAATAGTGACGCTGACTGCGGTTTTAGTTTCGGGAAATGGTGGTGTTGGTGAACCAAGACGGCAGTGAAGATGGTGGTGCAGTTATTGGACTTGATAACGGAAGTTATTGGAAAAATATCAGATATCCGATAAGTCCAACGTAACGGAATCGGAATTGAATTTCAGATTTCCGTCGGAAATTATCGGATATCCGATAATTTTTACCGTAACGGAAACGGCTGAGCCAATGTCCGTTAAGTTAAGTGCCGTTGACAGCCCTATATCCTGGCCTGTATACTACAAATCGTTAATATCAACTCGGTGGATCAACTCAACAATCAAGTTTAAAAGCAGGTTGAAACGGTAACATTTTTGATGTTTGTTTTTCTCCCCAATTTGCAAGAACACTCGATAGACAAGAAGAAAGGAAAACCCTAGAAAATAAAAAATCAATGGCGATTGCAAGAACAGGAGTTTTCGTCGATGACTATTTAGAATGTAAGTAACCCTAATGTTTTGTTCACACATGATTTTTTTTTTGTCTTACCAATTTTCAATTATCTGCTAACTCTTTTAAATCATGAATCTGAAGATGCAAGCACATTACCAGCAGAGCTTCAAAGACTTCTTAACACCATGAGGGAACTCGATGAGAGGTCACAAGGTCAATAACATAAGTCTCATCTTAATTTGAATTACCAATTATTTGATTGGATCAAAAATAAACAAAGTATTGATTTCGTTTTTGGGGTTTTTGTTTGTTTATGGTAGGAATGATAAATCAGACAAGAGAGCAAACTAAGTACTGTTTAAGATATAATAGTTCTCAAGGATCAAAAAAAGTTAGCCCAGAAGAAGAAGAAGCAAAGCTTGATAAGATGAAAAAAGATATAGAGTCTAGCCAAGACAGTGCATTGAGTTTATGCACTGAGAAAGTGCTGCTCGCTAAACAAGCGTATGATCTCGTAAGCATTTCCATTATAGTATTTAGTTGTTTTCCCCAGAACTTGCATGAATAGCTCGAGTTGTGAATGCTTATATCCATGAACTAGACTTGAACTTCAAAATTTGGTGAAAAATGTTTCTCACTAGTTGTAGTTTGTTTGCTTAATCAGCTTCTGGTGTTTCATTGGTAAAGAATTTAAATTAGCATTCAGTTAATGGTAGTGAAGTATTGTTGAATTATTTTAGATGATTGCACTCTTAAAATATTGAAATTGTTCACATGGAAAGAAACTAAAAATGCCAATTTAGTGGTAGTCGTCTATGTTCGAGGCTTTGGTTAAACGATTGAAGGTATCAATATTGAATTGATTTTGGAAGACAACAACCATTAAGATACTGTAAGGGTATGAAAAACAACAAATCTAGCCATTCTAAAAATCTAAAGTATGGCAGAGAAATGATCTCTTATCAATAATTTGAAAGGAAAAACTGTCATCTAATTTTGAAGTATTACCTCCTTTTACTTTGGCGGATTGGTCACTATGCAATCACACTAAGACGGTAAACATGACAAAGATTGTGCTAAAAAAATCTGTTTCCGCTTAGAAATAAGTTATGTATAGCTTGGAGAGCTATAAGATATCACTGTGGTGTATGATATGGCGTATAAGGCATTTCCATTTTCCAGTTTAGTAATTGTCCAGTAATATGTTTCTTTCATGGTAGTTTTTCATAACTGATCCGATGTTGCTTCTCACAGATAGACAGCCACGTGAAAAGGCTCGATGAAGATCTAAATAACTTCGCAGAAGATCTAAAGCTAGGTACGGAATGTTGAAATAATATGGTATTTGTGTAAACTGACTCCAACTCCCACTTCACTGTTTAGTAGGTGTTGCTTCCCTTCGGTCGTTCTGAATTTCCATATAAGAATTCTTTACATCGAAATTATAGCACAAGGTGGCCTGTAGAGAGATTTCTGTGCTTTTTGTTATGTTCTTTTTGTAATTAACATTTTCTTTTACATCTATCTCAGAAGGGAAAATACCAATAGATGAGCCAGCAATTCTTCCTCCACTGCCTTTAGTCCCAAAGGATGAAAAGCGAAAGTCCTACTTTGGAACACCTCAATCCAAGAGATTTGATTACAGAGATAGGGATTGGGACCGAGAACGTGATAGAGACTTTGAGCTTATGCCACCACCAGGCAGCCTTAAGAAGAACGTCCCTGCACCGGTTGATGTCGATCAACCCATTGATCCAAATGAACCAACCTACTGCGTTTGTCACCAGGTACAGATAATAATTGTGATATATTTCCTTCCTGATTTTGTGTAACTAGTCTGCAAGGATGAGAAAAAAGTCAGTTACGCTTAGCCTGTCACAGTATCTGGTTTACGTATTACTTTTCCTGATTCCCAGGTTTCTTTTGGTGACATGATTGCCTGTGACAATGACAATGTAAGTCCTATTCTCATTTCCCTTATTTATCTTATCTTTCTTTGCTTTTTTTTGAGGGTTGGGTGGTTACAAAAGTTTGAAAATTTGAAAATTTTGTGAGCAGTGCCAAGGAGGTGAATGGTTTCACTACTCTTGTGTTGGGCTCACACCAGAGACAAGATTCAAAGGGAAGTGGTACTGCCCAACCTGCAGAATGCTCCCATCTTGATTGGGAAACCTTTTGTATAATAGTTTTTGGTCCATTGAAGAAATGAAACATGTCTGACTCGGGTAAAAAGTACATCATTCGTATTTGACTCAGTTTGTTCTATTTGTCAAAATCTTTGTTTTTGGGATCCTCGTCACTTTGTAAGTTTTGAATCCTGTAATGCCATTTGTGATTACTTATTACATATGGTTACTGTAGGCTCTGGTACGTATAATAGTTAAATTTCCAAAATAGAATCTTTACTAGCGTGTCATTATGCATTTCAATTGAATGCCATTCTATAATATCCAAGCTTTCCGTAACTTTCTTTTCTTTCTCTCGTCTCTTATCCCTTTGGATGGTGGATATATAAGATATTTAGAAAAAGAGCCAAAGGAACAAAACAGTATACATTTTATGTTTATACTTCAATTAAACAGAATCTATTAGCAGCTATAACAGTTGCATAATTCAAAGATACCACTGATGGAGAGTATACATAGTACACAGTTATATGAAATTATATAAGAAAATGATACAAAGACCATGTAGCAGTCAAAAGGGAGAATTTTATTGCTTTTCGTTTCGTTTCTGCTACATCTCAAGAGCACCAGACGATAGTGCTATTTATAGAGTATGATGCGACTAACAAATGATGACACGTGGGTGGTATGTGTCAATATAGGGTTAAATCTAATCCTTGATGGTTAAGGATTATCTTATTAATCTTTCTCAAGATAATCCAGCTGGTGCTCATCCGATGACAAGTCGGTGAATGAAGTCCAGATCATTCTTGCGGTAAATGGTGGGCCATCCATAGACAGTAAGTTTACAACAATACAGCACTTGTAGTTATGCGGCAAAGCACATACTGTAATAGGGCTGTTAACCGAATAATAAAATGAAAAATCTACTCTTAGTGGGGTTTTCATGTTCACATCCTTTTCCTAGCTTAATCCATAGCCACCTCTGTTTCCACCAAGTAACCCTTAAAAGTTGAATCTGAAAATACATGACTGTTGAAACTTGTTTCCCACTGGACAGTAGTCACCAAGGAATTGATTGAAGTACTTTGGAACCAAACATTTGGGCATTGTTTAACAAGGGTATGTATCCTTCAAAGTACAGAACCTAGAATTAGTTGAATGCTTACAAGAATGTCCAGGGATTAAAAAAAATTAAAAATCCATGTAAGCTGTCATTTTATTAAAAAGAATAGCTAACACCGAATAAGCCACGAATTCTTACAAGTTGCAACATACAAAATCTGTAGAGAGAAAAAATTCAAACTGCAAAAAGAGTACTACATCTGAGTTCCGTTATATCTATACAAAACTATAACTAGATCAAGGAAAACCAGAGTAGGGATACTAAAGTTGCTAATATTACAAAGAAATGTCCAAGAAGTGTAGATAAGGAGGAAGAAGAAGAAGAAGAACCAACAATCTGAATGATGAATCTGCAGGTTCCTTGCGATGGATCCTGATTAGTTACCTTAGCTAGACCATCGAAATTACAGCTATTCTCCATCTGACTTTTTACTTGGAAGTACATATTAAATGCATACGAAGCATTTCCTTGCGCATCTAAATTATTGCATGATCCTCCATATCCAAGTGAAGTGCAATCGGAGTTACTGCAAGCATAGTTAATGTTATCTCCAAGTTTACTTAAATCATTCTCATTGCCAGTAAACACGCACCAACTCGGAGAAAGATACTGAACGTTCTTCGCAGCTACAAGAAATGTATTCGAACCCTGACCTGTAAAATCCATAGCAAACTTAGGTTGTCCGTCGTACCTGAAAATTCCCCAATGACGTTCGAAATTTCCAGGTGCAATACTCTTAGCATCCTCATCAATCAATCCAAATAGGTAAATCTCCATATTGCCTGGTCTCAATGGTGTTCCTTGATTTGTTGCAAGTTTTCTCAAAAGCCCATTATAAAATCTCTGAGCATAAGCTAAGTTTGCATTCTTGTCACCATCAGTTGGCCATCCTACTTCACCAACCAAGATCGGCATGTTCCCAAATCCCGCAGCATTTAAAGCCGAAACCAAAGTATCAAAATTTGCATCAAACACATTAGTGTAGGAGACCCCATTATCAGTAATTGGGCTACTTGCACCATCAAAGAAAGCAAAGTCTAAGGGGAAATCTGCATTGGCATAGAGACTTAAAAACGGATAGATGTTCACAGTAAAAGGAGCATTATTTTTGCTGAGAAACTGAACTATCTGATTCATCAGGTCACCAATATCAGCTCTGAACCTTCCTGTAGAAGGAACAGGGTTGCTTGCAGGTGAATTGTAGACATCGGCATTCAGGGGCACCGTGGCCTTAATTTTACCACCGCTACCGGCTTCGTTTAGGGCATTTTGTATGTTTTGTAGGGCAGGTAACGTAAGTTCCACAAATGAACCATTGTATGCTGATAAGAAAGGTTCATTCCCAACAGCTACATATCTGTGACAGCGAAACACACCCACAAACATAACATTAATAAGAGTTGGAATCTTCCTACATGCTAACCACCGACTGCAGTTAATTTCTTGGTTGACAAAATAATTGAAGTGATCTTCTTGATATTTACTTCTTCGAACTTAAATCTATTTCAATGGTTCTTTAGAGCGAAAATTCTCAAAATCAAGATATAAACAGAAATGAAAACTGATTCCAACATATATAAGGTGAATGGATATGGGACTGAAACACTAATAAAGAATCAGAATAATTTGAGTTTAAAGCTCTTTAACTCAACAAAAATGGTGAAACAAAAAAAAAGAAAAAAAAAGGATTTATATCACTTACTTTATATTAACGCCTCCATTAAAGTTGAACCGAGTGATATTCTGACTAACCCATTGTTTAGCTCTCTTGTAACTAGTCATAGCTTGAAGTTGATCATTTGGGATGGCTACCATAACTTCAATACCACTTCCAGCTAAAGCTTTCATAGTAGATTCATCAGCATCAAACAATTTCACTTTCTGAATCCCATTATCTCTTAACATCTGAACTACTGTCTGTGGTGGTAACTGATGTGATGCCATGGTTCCCCAATTCACTCCGATACCTTCAACAAACTCTAAATCCAACCAAATCCCAACAAATGAAATCCATAATATTACAAACCAAAGCTTGTTACTACCCATTTCCACCCCTGAATACCAACTCTAGATGGGAAAATGTTGGTCAGTACTGGAAGCCTAAAAAGTACTGATTTTTGGAGGTGGATAGAGATTTTTTTCCCTTGACTATGATGGGTTTTGCATAAACTGGAGAGATTCGGGTGGAAAAAATGATTTCTTTGCAAGAGTTTTGAAAAATCTAGCGATTTCTTGATACAAGAAAAACTAAAATATTTGTGAGAAACTGTTAACAAAACATAGAGATGGGAAGAGAGAGAGAGAGAGAATACGAGCAAAAAGTTGAACTTTCCAGATGCTCACACTAAAAGTTGCCCAAAATCAAACTGGCAAAGATTAGGTTGTCGACAAGTGAGTGAGGTTAAAAACAGATAATAATAACAATTATACAGAAAAGAAGATAGTAGTTTTTTTAACTAAAACTTACGCTAAAATGCAACGGATTCTGTTACTTAAGGACTTCTAAACGAGGTTTTATAGAGAGACAGAAATAATTACAGCGGAAATCAGAAATCAAATCCAAAATGTTTAAATCATGAAGCAGGGAAGTTGCGAGACTAAAAAGCTAGAAACAGAGAAAAGTGATTAATGAACAGCTCGGAAAACCACCGTTTTAAGCTGAAGCTGAAGTAGCTTATGTAAGATTGACGTGGAAGAAAGTGGGGTTGTGGGGGGAGAGTGGAATTTGTTTGTTCATTTATAGGATTCTGACCGACATTTGTTTAATAAGATGAGACCATAGTCTTTATAAAGTTTTTTTTTTTTTTAAATGTACTCAGAACAAAAAAAAGTAAATCGAATACCACACTGCTTTACTATTGATCGGCCACTGTCCATTAGGCAGCTTTCAAAAACTGAACAAAGTTTATTCGACGTTGGAAAATGCATTTTTTAAGTTGTAGGATCGAATTTTTCCTTTATGATTTTGGTACTTGATCTTCAAATGGAATAATTCAGTATCAATCGGCTCATAGTTTTTTCATAATTCATTTTTAAGATAAAGCGGGGATTTTTTTTTTTTTTTTTTTGTTACACGATTAACGCGGAAATTGAATCCGCAACCTATTGGTTGGAAGCTCAACCCCTGGCCAACTGGGCTATTGCCAGTTGGTTAAGTGGGAAATGTTTTGTCTTACATAAACTTAGAAAACCATTAGAAATCATGTATCAATCGGCTCATAGTTTTTTCAAACTCTATAAAGCTGAGTCTTATGTTTTTTCAAGATCAAGCAAGAACTTGAATACACGTCAGCTTGAATTAGAGCGTACACACAAAGAATAGAATTATTGGATCACCAACGGATGTGTTCGTTTGATGGCTCAAATTCCATGAGTGTAATAGTGTAATTTCTTTGCTCCAAATGGTTGGAAGCAGAAAATTTCAGTCAACCTTGCATTCAAGCACTTGCTTGATCCACAACTTAAATTCTGACATTTGGCAACTTTTTTCAAGCGCCAATGTTAAACTTGGAGAATTATTGGACTTAGCCTAACGATGCTTAAATTCAACGTCCTAAATCCTCTTTTTATATTGATGAATTGACATGTGCCTTTAGATCAAGTGGAGGTGAAACCACAACGGGAAAACTAAGGATTTTACATTCTTTCTACATCTTTCGAGATAAATCATAAATATAATATTCTTCTCTTTCTTTTTCTTTCTCTAGGAAATGTGGTTAAATCTAGGTTATCGTATATTATTTAGTTACAAATTTTCCAAACCACGGTTCAAGTTTTTTCGTGGAATTTTTTCCGGTGGATGAGAATTCTAGGAAGACAATATGTATCGGAGTTGCATCTATCTCACCCGACTATCTAATCACTCAAATACAACTCATAATATATCTACTTTAAGTAACTTGCACTAAATAATACTTTCACAATCCTATGACTTAAACGCCTAACTCACATAATCTATCTTATTCTGTTTCATCCGTTGGTCCTTATGGATAGCCGAAAACTAGTTTATATATTGGCGAAAACAATAAAAACCGTCAAATATTATCCAAATAGCGTTCCAGCTAAGCCAGGAATTTGCCTAGGTAGGTGAGATTTTAACCCCTTATCTACCAGATGCACCATCAATGCCCAACCCAAACCAAAGAAACAGAACTATAATGATGATTTAGTAGGTTAGGTCTCTTTGAAGCCGAATTGGATAAAAATTAACCCTGACGGAGTAGCTAGAGGACATCCAGGTTGTGCCGAGGAAGACTTGTAACACCCGTATTTTTCGCATGGTGCATGCTCAAAGATGAGTCATTGAATGAGATGAAGATTCATCTCAAGCCTATGTTGGGTGTTTAGGATATTTTTTCCCATGACAGAAGTTGCACCATAATGGTGCATCACGCCACTGGGTGTCTGGTCGAGAGTAATATTGCACCAATGGCACATTATGCCTGTAGGTGGCTTGCCAAGAGATATTGCACCATCATGGCGCAATACCCAACTTGGCCATTGGGTCAGAACTGAATAACACACCATCATGACGCATTATGCAAGGGGGCATGACAACGACCATGAATAGTGAAGCAAGCATGTCAAAGTACTCCCCAACTTTTAGTTATAGAAACGTCAATAAGACATATATACGGAGGGGTAGTTGGTTGAAGAGCATATAACGGAGATGCGCCATTAAGCTCATAGCTTAGCCACTAAAGCCTATATTATGCGAAAACATTATTATAACGCGTTGGTCACACAAGAAAGCTTTATGATGCTTAGGCATCATTGATGCGATGTTGCGAACTTAGATTTTCACCAAAATGGTGCAAAACGAAGGAAAGGCTAATGATGCAGATTCTTATGCATCATTTGCGAAGGACCCTATAACATATCCAGACTAATCTATTGCTTGACTTCGGCTTGCAAAAAGAGTTGGCTTTAGTCATTTTTCCAACTACGGTCAGTGCTTGATCCCTTCGAGCCACGAAAAAAGGTACGTAACCGCAATGAGTTGCAGCATTGGTGTTCCAACACCTTGTCGCTCATATCATCTAATCGTGAGGAGATTACGACATAATGACAACTCAATCTGGCTTGGAAATGCCATGAAAGAGATGATTGTCACGATACTTGATGAGGTAAGTTGCAATACATTTCTTGGATGCTCACACTTCCTATCAAGTTGTTCGACTTAGGCATGCACCGCTTGCGAATTGGGCATTTCCAAAGAAGGAAGCTTAACCTATATGCAAGCTAGGGGAACTTGCATATGCAGTTGCATCACAAAGATAATGCAATATAAGTACGACATGAGTCTGACTAATGCATCCTTCGCAAAAGTAAGATAAATGCATGCATTCAGCTCAATGCCAAAGCTAAGTGAGAAAACTATGAATAGGCTTGCAATGGCCTATGTACAAGTCGAAGGCACTGGCCCATGGCTCGACAAAGACTCGTAAGCCAGTGATGCATATAAGAATACATCGACATTAGCTTTTATGACTTTGCTCCCTTTTGAAGAACAATGGTAAATTGAAACAGTATGGAAACTAAGTTTAAGGTATCATGCTTGCGGAGCATGCTTGCTAAGGCAAATGAACGTATATTTAAGTAGCTAGAAGTGAAGCATTAAGTTACGTTCACTAACATTATGGTGGTGCATTGGGGAGTTTCGGCATGTACGCTTTAGCACCTAGACGTAATTTTCTGGTCCGTCAGTTGGTATTAGAGCAAATTCCGATATAACGCTAGGGACTGTGTGATGTCGTTTTATAGTTGTAGTGGTAAAAAGGTTCGTTGCTCGAACTTGTGAAGGATTTTCGAAAATTAAATAGAATTGTTTTGACAATAATAAGAAAATACCGAGACTTTGGATTCCACCATTGACCAATTAATTGATAAACTCTAATCAATATTCATGCAATATTCTTCTTTAAAGTGATTCTAATATTTGCCTCTAATAGATTTTTGAAGTAATAATTGTAAGCACGAAGCATGAAACATCAAAAGTATTAAAACCAAGCATGTCCCATCAAAACGCTTCACAACTACTCAATAAAAACCAATTTTGCTTTTAAGTTCTATGCAAATAATCATGTAAAATAATTGCAATAAATAATTAAAATAGAATTATACCACTTTTCATGGAACAATGGCTTCCTCCGTCGCCTCGGCTAAGGGGTTTAGCTCCTCATATTAATCACTTGCTCAAAATACATATTTGGTGTTCAAAAGTTGATTAAAAGAGTGAAAAGTGCTAAGCAGCGGATTCTGTAGTTGCTGAAGGTCTAAAACAGAAGTCCGAGTCGTTGCTGAAGAGCTTCTGTGACTGAAGGAAGATGCGACCGTACCTCGTTGTCACTGAAAATAAGTCTGCCACTGCGACTGATTCTGAGGGTCTAATGTTCTTCGTCTTCTTCTTCACAGCAGCAGCAGGAAAGTTTCTGAACTCGACTCTGTGATTTTTTTCTCGCTTCTCTATAGCTCTAAACTTCTCCAAACTCCCCCAAATTGTTTGTATCTCTAAATATGACTTGAATCAACCTATATATAGCCTCCAAACCACAAAATTACTCGAGTTAATCCAAATATTTTCTTTTTTCTTCACCGCACGTTATAGGATTTTAATCTTCTTTTTACGCGTTAACTTGGTTTCCAAACTCTCTCAAACTCTCTCAGGACTGAATAAGGACTCCATACACTCCTATCTTGCCGTAAACTCTTCACAAATTCTTTTGTAAACCGAAAATAACTCAAATTGTGAATTCTCCCTGTTTTGCTCCAACACGGATTTCTATCCCTGTTTAATCGATTCTACAGCCCATACCATACTTGTTTATCCTTAACAGAGTTAACCCAACGAAAATCAGCCATTGAATCGCCTTAAAAATCGTCCAAAAATCAAACAGAAAAATTCTGTTTTCTGTAAAAAATTTCCCGCCAAAATCTGTTTTGAAAATTTGAGAAGAAATGTGACCTCCCCCTATCCAGTGCCGGTCTGTGCTTAGCAGCTGCTTGGAAATGGGTTACCCCTTATCCAAAATGAGAGTCCGAATAGCAAGTGTCCTCCCAGGAGCCTTTAGCAACTTTTCGAGCCAATTTTCCCAAAAATGTTTATTCCCCAAAAATACCTACAAAGGGATAAAATACCAACATTAATACAAAAATGGGTACTAAAAATATACACAATAGAGATGAAAATAGACACATAAATGCGTCTATCACTGTGCGTTATAGACTCGTTAGCGTGTATTTTGTAATGAGACTACAAAATTTTCCTTCAAAGGAATAATCAGTTGAAATAGTATGCTAAATGTTGCGCAATTTTTTTAAGACTTGGTCGAGTACTCTGAGTTTGCCAGGCCTTAAGTGGCGACCCACCAAATAGTTGGTGATCCGGAAGATCGTTTAGAATGGTAGGTAAACAATGAGACTTGTTAGAGCACTGCCCGGTCGAACTCGCAAGTTTTGTTATCTCAAGCTTGTTGTCAATATTACTAAAGTGAAGTCATGGACTAGGTTAGAGTATGATAGTTGAGTATCAGACATCACTGAATAACCCTCGAAGATCGAAGATTGAAGATCAAACGAAAACATTTGGAGAACTTCATCAACAAAGAGGTATGTGAAGACCGAACCATACTATTTACTCACAAGTATAACCATTATATCTATATAAGACTATGTCATATGACTTCTAGTAGATATTGCAAAGAAGGAACTTCGTATCTCGAAATATGATTCAAGCAATAATCATTCATATACACGACAAACTTTATTAATAACAATTTATTGTTTATGAGCTATTTTTTATTCAAGTTAATAATTTGAAAATAGCTCATGAATTGATGTTCATCATCTATGGCTATCGGGAAAGTTTCAAATCGATTAAAGAGAAGTTACAGAACTAATGAATTCTGGATACAGGACAGTATACGTACCATCGTCATTTGAGTTCCAGAATAAGGGTAGGTACGCGTAACCAGTATGCATACCCCTTAGTTCTAAGTTCGGTAATGGGTTGAGGTACGCGTACCTACTATGCATACCTTAAGGGAATGGGTTCGTGAATTTCCTTAGGGTATACGCATACTAGGTACACGTACCTTGGCTATCTGAATTCACGAACTGGTCTATAGGTATGCATACCTTCGCATACTTACCCAGTACAAACTTAGCAGATGTATTCAGACTATTTTCTAAAATACGTTTCACATTTCTATGACTCTCATTAGTACCTCTAAGACACCTTGATCACTGAAACACCTTGTTTATGTGCATCATGATTTAATTCTTAAGTGTTTGAATAAACACGACTTTGCGTATAAGTTCGAAAGACATACTTGCCAAGAACTATTATTGTACACGGTTCCAATACCCTGGACCATAGTGTATATTCTTCTATGTGACTTCAAGACAAACTTCTCACATGCTTACATGAACTCCTAACAAGAGATTCATCAAAACATACAAAGTGTTTGCTTGAATCTCAAGTTATTTTCACGAATTTTAAGCAACCCTAGTTTTGAAGAATCTATAAATAGAGAGACTCAAATGTCCTAGTTGTTTGCTGGAGTCGTCCTCTATGAACTTAAATTTCTATGAGAAACATAATTAGGTTTATGACTTAAAGACTTCACTTAGGAATTCGTAAATCCAGGTCCGACTATCTTTACCTTGATAGTTCGTGTATCCTGATCATGTTCATTATGTTATCGAGGTTTTAGTAATCTCTTTCAGGATCAAGATAAATAGAAATCGCAAAGTTTTCTTCACCTCAGATTTTGTGATTCCTTAAGATTGATATCTAAAACTCTTCTTAATTGATCGATTTATTCTTGAGAAGTGGTTAATAATCTAGGCTTCTCAGCTAACTGAGTGTAAGTGTTTCGAATTTGTGAGGTTTACTAGCTTTATCAATTGCAAACAAGTTTTCAAGACTTGATCTATTGATTTAATGGGATATCAAATAAGCTTATCTATTAGAAGATGATTGGCATCAAAAGCCTTCACTCAGGATGAAGCAACTCTTAGGCTGTAAAGGACGCCGGCTAAGTGAATAAATTGCATAGAGCCTTGCGAGGTTCAAGCTACATAAGGATCACGACTGTAGCCGACTTACTTGGAGGGTGAATTCGGTCTCAACCACATTCCAGTCAGAATTTTGATAGTATGCTAGTGTCTGTAGCGGCTTAATACAATTCGACGTTCAAATCTGGACAAGGTCCCGGGGTTATTCTGCAGTTTCAGTTTTCCTCGTTAACAAAACTTATGGTGTCTTGTGTTTTTCCTTTTCGCATTATGTTGTTTATCATTATGATATGAATAACACAAGTAGTACGTAGTTAATTTTAGCAGATAAGTCCATCTTAATTGTGATATATTACCAGACTCGTTCTTGTAGAATTCGTATCTTGGAAGATAGATAACAAGTTTCGTATTTGGAAGAATTCAGATTCAATTATTTGGATACGACTATATTGATCTTGGATATTGATTTTTGAGATCATCCAAGTACTCTTCTATACAATCAGGTACACGGAATTGTGAAGAGGTAGAGATATAAACTCTATATACATATTGTTCAAGGATCATTAAGTTGGTTTACTTGCAATTGTATTATGTTTTTTCCATACATGTTATTGAATGAAAAAGTCGATGGTGTACTTGGTACCCTCTCATTTTCAATTAGTATCAGAGCAGGCAAATGCAATAAGACCTAATAAGTATGTGTTTGTATTGATCCTAAAAGATTTATTCTAATAGGAAACTGCTTTGGAAGACTTGTTTCATTCACCTGTAACGTACACCATACTTTCTTAAGATTCTTATGAGCTTTTTATCTGAAAAACTCGATTATTCAGTTCCTCAAGACGCTCTCGAGTCAACTAAGACCTCCAATCTTCCAGTTGATGGTAAAGAATCTAAAGAAAAAAAATAAAAGTCCATTTAACAAGGACAAAAGTCAAAAAAAATTCTGTCAAGAGTGTCCCTAAATTTGTTTAAGGAATGAAACAAAAGACGACCCATAGATAAATATCTCTTTAAAGCCATTAATAATACTGTTGAATTCTTGAAACGTCTTGCTTCGATCAAGAATACGATTAATTATATGCAAAGTTCCAACTCTGATAATACATGTTTTCGGTGTGGATAAATTGGTCATGTTAGGAAATCTTGCACAACCCATAAAAGGAAGACTGTCTGGGTGATAGCTACTCCAATTGGTTATGGAACTCATTTGGTCGATCACTTTAATAACATGAAGGGAACTAAAAAGAGAATATTGAACTAGATCAATAAAAATCACCCTTTGATCATGATCCATGCACAAGAGAAGAAGACTATCATTCTGAGATGGTTCGTGAGCATCTTCTTGCTTACCCAACTTCTTGGTAACAAGACTTTGATACCACCCTATCATGTACATAGCTTGATATGGGGAAAGTGACATATAAGTATGATCTTTTCTATTGTGTTTATTTGGTTATTGTGATCTTTACGTTTTATGTCTTATCAGGTGTCTCCAGTGGGATCTAAGTATTCTGTGATACTCTACGCTGGATAATAAAGAAAGTAAATTGTTTCTTATAGTGACGACATTAATATACTTATGATGTCATGTGGAGCCTCTCTCCATGTGTAAGATATGTCTCGACGACTAAAAATCCCATATGGCATCATGATTGTCTCCTACACACATGATCTGTAAAAGAGAGTCAATATTGACGTGGGTGTTACCACATCCATAATAGTGAGTCAAATACGTAATGAATCGATGTGAGTATCAATGAAGCATGTGATCTTAGCAACATATTCTCCATGCCTATCTGACTCCTAAGCAAGAGACGAGAACATGATCCATAAGAGCATTTGTTAACTAGCCGTGTTAAAGATGCTCTCGGACATTTCTAATCATCATATTGATACTTAAACTTAGGTTGTTTTTGGAAGTAAATTCGTTATCCCTGTGAGTATTCATAAATTTTTGGATAACGCGATTCATCTTGGTGAAGTACATATTCTTGTTGGATTTTATATCAATACCAATTGATGTCATAATATTGATTGAGTTTTCTCATTAGTTAGGACTTATCTGTGAGTCTCAGTGATAACATCTAACATTCGTGATTAGATGATTTTACTATATTTAAATAAAAAGAAAGATAACCGTCCCTGAATTGACATGCCCATTAAAGCCCATATAAATTATGTGGATTCGTGTACGTCTTATATCCCTTCTTCTCCAACATTTCATGAACACAAGCAGAGAAAACCTAGGGTTACGGAACTGGGTACTTCTCACTTGAAATTGGAGTTTGTTCTCTACTTTTTAATAAATTTCCTCTTGGGATTAAGCTCTTCTTCAAAAGGGGGCTGATTATTGAAGTGATTATTCTCAAAGAAGCTCCACCAAGTAAGTTCCACCTCCTTCTTCATATCAATTTAATACTTATAGTAAGCATGGTTAGAATCAAATGGAATTGTGCAAAACCCTCTAAGGATTCATCTCTAAAAGCATCTTGTTTCAAAGAAAATGGTGAATCAAGTAACCAAACATCTTCTGGGATTGTCTTTGTCAATGAAGATTGTTCCAAAACCTATGACAAAATTATTTTTTGAGAATCCATCTTAGAAAAAAAGTTGGTCAAAGATTTTGTGCATGTTGGAGAACTCTCTTTTCTTGTAAAGTATAATCTTGGTGAAATCTTTGATGGTCATGGTGAAGGATTTGACATTCTCACAAGAGTATTTTATGCTAATATTCCTGATGTTGATCTTGAGGAGTTATTCTTTAGCACCATGATTGGAATAAGGATTATTAAAGTTGATAGAGATTTGGTGGAAAATATTATGGTGCTTCCTACGGGAACCTTCTCCTTTCGTAGACCAAGTGAAGAAAAGCCTTCATGTGAAACCATTTCCTTTAAATTCGTTGGTAAGATTTTTTTCCTACTGATGATCGTTTGATGCCTTTGAAGATTTTTGGTAAGCTTGGGTTCCAAACATTTGTTCTTCCACCATCGAAAATGCTCGTTGGAGTCGAGAATTGGTAGAATTGGTCTACTTTATTGATGTGGAAGTTCAACGTCTTGATGTATGTGATTGGATCATTCAGCAAATGTCCATCATGACACTTATGAAAAAAAATGGGGTTTCCTTGTCTAATTGAGAGGATTTTCCGAGCCTTCAACATTGCTTCAATTGGTACTTCTATTGGCACTCCCTCTCCCATTCTCATGACCACCTTCAAATGAATGATTACAAGA
This sequence comes from Papaver atlanticum, assembly GCA_023531105.1. Taxonomy (NCBI): domain Eukaryota; kingdom Viridiplantae; phylum Streptophyta; class Magnoliopsida; order Ranunculales; family Papaveraceae; genus Papaver; species Papaver atlanticum. The sequence goes on along the minus strand of JAJJMB010001752.1, from coordinate 2,182,548 downwards.
GTAAAAAAAGTCCTTCTCCTCTCTCGATCGGTTCCTATGATTTTACCTCTTTGGGACTTGTTCACAAGATTTTCAAGAGTGCAAAAAAGGGTAGATAACAAGGTAAAATATGTACAAGAACAATTTGTTTTGCTTGCTATAAAATTTCCCGAGATTAAGGATAATTTGGATAAAATCCAAGCTTCTTGGATTGAGATGGAGAGTGAAGATGATGCTTAGCTCATTGCTTATTTCCTTTTGTCACTAGTTAACTCCTTGTAGAAATTTTATTCTTATTGTTTAAGGAGGAACACTAGTTTTTGGAGTAGCGTTTATATGTGGTTACACTAGCTATTCCAAATACTATCATCTTGCAATGATTAAAGTTTATTTAGTTGAATTTTATTTTGGAGATGACTCACAATACCTAATCTTTGTTGATTATATATATATTGCTTATTTTGTGAGATATGCTATTTCCTATTATATTTCTGGTGATTAGAACAAATATCTCATATGTTCTCATAGGTTAAGCTCTTAACTCTTTGCGTTCGTCACTGACTAAAAGAGCAGTAAACTATTTTGAGAATTGTAATATCGATCTTCTCATCATTACACTTATTGTGAATATATTACATGGACTCCGCAAGATGTTCTCTAGTAATAGGATTTTCACCTAGAATGCATAACTGCCAGTGAACAAGTACGAGAACTTTAATCTCTACGTCCGTACATGACTAGGGAAGATATAATTCTTATGTTGAGTCATATCGCATAAATTGTCCTCTTTGTTCTTAATTGGCCTAAAGAATAGTTTTTGTCGATGATTATTGTTCTTAGGAAAATAATGTATCTTGGTGTCCCTAACATTTAGATCGTTTTTTTTTACTTATTTGCTCCTAACTGGCGAGAAGAGAGAAAAATATTGGATACAAATCTACTTTGTTCGTAACCGGTGAGTAAATTTTTTAATGTCCAAAGAAAATCCTAAAAGTCGCTCATGTTGTTCCTTTGGAATGACATTACGATCTCTTTTTTCCGCCTTTGCCAATTATGCGGACAAAAAGGGAGAGAATTATTTAGTAGCGTATGAGCATTATGTAAGGGGGAGTGGATTATAATCTATAGGTTTTTCCTATTATGCAAAAGTAGTAAGTATTGACTAAGGGGGAGAACATATCACCGTGGTATTGCTTCAAACTTTTGGTGCAATTGAACTTTGAGGAAGGTAACAATACTATGTTTTTTGGTATAACAAACATTGAGTTGAGAGATTTTATCATTCAAGAAAAGATCGAATAGAGTAGTCTCATATGTTGTTATCGCTACGAATCTTCAACAAAAACGGAGCTGAAACGATCATATACAGAACCACAAAAGAACTTGAAAAACGAAGAACTCAAGACGATGTTGAAAAACCAAGGAAACCAAGCATGATGGATTTTCAGCTGAAAGATCTATTTATTTTATATGTATTGATAGTTTTGTCACTAAAGTTGACAAAGGGGGATATTGTTAGAGCACTGCTAGGCCGAACTCGCAAGTTTTGTTATCTCAAGCTATTTGTCAATATTAGTATCCCAAAACTATAGCTTGATTTCTTGTTTACTAAAGTCAAGTCTCGGACTAGGTTAGAGTATCGTAGTTGGGTATCAGATATCACTGAATAACCCTCGAAGATTAAAGATTAAAGATTAAACGAAGACATTTCGAGAACTTCATCAACAAAGAGGTATGTGAAGGCTGAACCATTCTATTTACCCACAAGTATAACCATTCTATTTATATGAGACTATGTCGTATGACTTCTAGTAGATATTGCAAAAAAGGAACTTCGAGTCAAGCTTGTCTTGTTAAATATTTCGAAATATGATGCAAGCAATAGTTGTTCACATACTTGACAAACTTAGTTAAGAAAAATTTATTCTTTATGAACTATTTTTGATTCAAGTTAATCATTTAAAAATAACTCATGCAATGATGTTCATCATCTATGGCTATTGGAAAAGTTCCAAATCGATTAAAGAGAATTTACAGAATTACTGAATTTTGGATACAGGACAGTACGCGTACCATCGTCATTTGAGTTCCGGAATAGGGGTAGGTAAGCGTACTCAGTACGCATACCCCTTAGTTCTAAGTTCGGTAACGGGTACCCAGTACGCATACCTCAAGGGTATGAGTTCTTGAATTGCCTTAGGGCGCGCATACCCGGTACGTGTACCTTGGCCATCTGAGTCCACAAACTGGTCCATGGGTACACGTACCTTCGTATACCTACCCAGTACGAACTTAGTAGATACATTCATATTATTTTATAAAATACGTTTGGTATTGCTATGACTCTCATAAGAAACTCTAAGACATCTTGATCACTATAACACCTTGTGTGTGTGCATCATGATTCAAGTCTTAAGTGTTTAAATGAACACGACTTTGCTTATAAGTTCGAAAAGAATACTTGCCATGAACTATCATTGTACACGGTTCCATTACCTAGACCATAGTGTATATTCTTGTATGTGGTTCCAAGACAAACTTCTCGCATTCTTACATGAACTCCTAACAAGAGTTTCATGTAATAGAGAAAGTTCTTGCTTGAATCTCAAATTATCTTAGCTTGATTTATAAGCAATCCTAGTCTTGAAAAATATATTTAGAGAGACTCAAATAACCAGGAAATTCAATCCATGACACTTATGTGTCCTAGTTGTTTGCTAGAGTCGTCCTCTATGAACTTAGGTTTTTTTATAAGAAACGTATTAGGTTTATGACTTAAAGAGTTCACTTAGGGATTCGTGAAGCCATGTCCGACTATCTTTACCTTGATAGTTCGTGTATCTTGATCTTATTTATTCTGTTATCGAGGTTTTAGTAATCTCTTTCAAGGAATGATATAGATAGAAACCACAAAGTTCTCTTCGTCTCAGACTTTGTGATTCCTCAAGATAGATATTTAAAACTCTTCTTAATTGATCAGTTTAAGTTTATTCTTGAAAGATGGGTAATAGTTCAGGCTTCTTAGCTAACTGAGTGTAAGTGTTCCGGATTTGTGAGGTTTGGTGGCTTTGTCTATTATAAACAGATTTCCAAGCCTTGATTTATTGATCTAATGGGAAATAAAATAGGCTTATCTGTTAGAGGCAGATTGGTATCAAAAGTCTTCACTTAGGATAAAGCAACTCTTAGGCTGTAAACGACGTCAAATAAGAAAATCAATTGCCCAGAGCCTTGCGAGGTTCAAGAGATGTAAGGAGCACGACTGTGGCTGAACTACTTGGAGGGTGAATTCGGTCTGAACTACATTCCATTCCGAAGTCTGATAGTATGCTAGTGTCTGTAGCGGATAAATACTGTGTTTAAATCTGGACAAGGTCCTGGGGTTTTTCTGTAGATGTAGTTTTCCTCGTTAACAAAACTTCTAGTGTCTTGTATTTTTCCTTTCCGCATTATATTAATAGGAATAACACAAGTGGTACATAACCAATTCTAGTAGATAAGTCCATCTTAATTGTGATTGATTATGAGATTCGTCCTTGTGGAATTCGTATCTTAAAAGATTGATAACAAGTTTCATACTTGACATTCAATTATTTGGATACAACTAGATTGATCTTGGATGTTGATTTTTTGAGATCGTCCAAGTACTCTTTTGTACAATCAAGTTCATGGATTTTGTTGTCTTGACTTTCTGATTGTGAAGAGGTAGAGATATAAACTCTATATACATATTGTCCAAGAATCATTAAGTTGGTCTACTTGCAATTGTATTAGGTTTTGTCCATATCGGTTGTCGAATGAAAAAGTTGATGGTGTACTTGGTACCCTCTCCTTTTTAGGACTAATCATCTCTACCTGTTTGGAACAGTGTGTGTTTTCAGACCGGCTAGCATCCTATTTACGAGCGGAAACCCGGATAACCATTGGCAATTGGTTAACGGTGGCTTGCATCCTACGTCTCTGACATTATAATTTCGTCCTCAAAGTACCGCCTAAAATTTTGCTTCTCATTTCGATGACCCTTGCCAACCTGTGAACTTTGGGGATTCCTGGGTGTTGGGATGGTATGTGCACTTAGGATCCTGTCTTGAGATATCCTTTTGGAAATCCTGAGTATGTGGTATGGGACACATGCTTAAAAGATCTAAATCGATATTCTCGGTAGACTTATGGACTCTTTTAGGATTCCTGGGTATGTGGTATGGGACGTTTCCTCAGAAGGTATAAATTGTTGTTCACGATGAATTGAAGAAACCTTGGGTGATCTCTGAGCATTATAGTATGGAACTTCTGCTTAGGAATTCCAAACCGATGGAGCTGTCAATAATAGTTTTTGTTTTGAATTTTGGGAAAGAAATTCTTTATAGGGTGTAATAATGTAACACCCGCACTTTTTTTTGCATGTTGCATGCATAAAGATGCGCCACTGAATGAGATGAAGCTTCATCTCAAGTCTATGTTGTGTGTTTAGGACATTTTGGCCTAGGATAGAAGTTGCACCACAATGGTGCATCACGCCCGTGAGTGGATGACCGAGAGTAATGTTGCACCATCATGGCGCATCATGCCATAGGGTGGATGGCTGAGAGATATTGCACCGTCATGGCACAATTTCCAAATTGACCATCGGGCCAAAATTGAATAACACACCATCATGACGCATTATGCAAGGGGGCATGACAATGACCATAAATAGTGAAGCAAGCATGGCAAAGTGCTCCCCAAATTTTAGTTGTAGAAATGTCAATAAGACATATATATATATATAAGGAGGGATAATTGGTTGAAGGTGCATATAGCGGAGATGAGCCATTAAGCTCATAGCTTAGCCGGTAAAGCTTATATGATGAAAAAGCATCATTATAGTGTTTTGGTCACTCGAGAGAGCTTCATGATGTTTAGGCATCATAGTTGCAACGTTGCGAACTAAGATTTTCACTCCCATGGTGAAACATGAATGAAAGGCCGATGATGCACATTCTTGCTCATCATTTGCCAAGGACCCTATGTCTTATACGGACTAGGCTATTGCTTGGCTTTGGTCTTGAAAAACGAGTTGGCTTTAGTTGTTTGTCCCAACGCTGATGAACTACGATTAGTGCTTGACCCCTTCAAGCCACAGAAGGATACATTGGTAGCGCAATGAGTTGCAACATTGGTGGTCCAACACTTTGCCGCTCATATCATCTAATTATGAGGTGATTACGACATACTGACAACTTATATCATCTGGTTCGGCAATACGATGCAAGCGATGATTATTACCATACTTGATGAGGTAAGTTCAAACCCATTTCTTGGATACTCATACTTCTTATCAACTTATTCAACATAGGCACGCACCACTTGCAAATTGGGCATTAACAAAGAAGGAAGCTTAACCTTATGCAAGCTAAGGGGAACTTGTATACGCATTTCATCACAAGGATGACTGTACGAGTACGGCATGAGCCTGACTGATGCATCCTTTGCACATGCAAGATAAGTGCATGCATTAAACTCAATGACGAAAATAAGTAGGAATAGCCTTGCAATGACCTATGTGCAAGTCCAAGGAATGCTCTATGCCTGGAGATAGACTCGAAATCCAGTGATGCATGCAGTAATGCATCGACAATATCCTTTATGACTTTGCACCCTTTTGCAGAACAAGAGTAAGTTGGAACCGTATGGAAACTAAGTTTAAGGAATCATGCTTACGGAGTATGCTTGCAAACGCAAATGGAAGTGCATTTGCGAAGCTAGAAATGAAGCATCAAGGCCCGATCACTAGCATCGGGTGGCGCATCAAGACGCTCAGGCGTAATTTTCAAGTCCGTCACGGGCTTCATATACAGAGATTCCATCTTAGCAACATTAGCTCAACTTATGGGATCACCACTGCTTTGATGGAGGAGACATAAGCCATGATAATGGGGACAAGTTGGCGATGGACAGACCGTGGAACAAAGTGTACTAAGAAACTAACATGGAAAACCTGGTTCTTATCATCAAAACTAATAATTAACCGCCTTGATATATATATATATATAGGGTATAATAATGGAATAAAAAGACGGATGAAACATACACCATACACCTTGATAGAACACAATTATAGGGACGGCAATCGGGCGGCTGACGGACTGGAAATATATGCTGCAGATGAAAGTCAAACATGCTCTTTCTCAACGAACATTTGAGATCATACTGTACCGATTTCTAAAAATCATTTGTTTGAAATGACTCCAAGATTTAACGTATCCTCGTGTAGTTTGTGAATACTTTTTTTGCTCGAGCAGAATCTAGCAGCATCACAACCGATCATTTGGAAATGCGAACGACATCTAACTCATTCACTTAATTTAGACAGATTTTTTTACATATTAAGTGTTCTAACAATAGTCATTACAACCGTTCATATATTTAATGATCGATTATGATGCTGCTAGATCAAAAAAAATTGAACATCATGCGAGCAAAATTGACCACGTATTGCCCAAGACTCTTTGATTAGTCCATTAAATGGACAAATTTTGTTGGAAATTAAAGTGTCTACACTACAATACCGACCTAAAAGTCACCGGATAAGGGTGTCCTTTTTTAACGTCAAAAAGGTTACAAATATGAAATTCTCGTTCCAACAATTCCGTGTTTAAAGTCTTGTTTTACACTTTGTTGGCTCTTGGTGTAAACATCCTGAGTCAAGGAGGAGATGGTCGGTCAGGACGTTATTTGGTTATGGACGTTTGTAAGATAGTGTGGGTCATGAATGATAAGGACCTAAGAACTAAGTGTATTCATTTTGTGTAAGCATCTTGCTTTTAATAAATGTGTGTATACAGGACAAACCTGTTTACCTTTCTTTTGTCAAAAGATTATCGGTGATAAAGCCTATTTTAGTTTAAGCACTCTAGGGACCCATATAATTTGGGCACATTGTTGTCTGACACGATAGGTGGTAACTTAGCTTACCCGAACTTGCAGGTTTGCATCAGTATGCAATCGACTAAGTAGATATAAGCAGTAATACAGGAAAAGAGGTGGTACCAATGTCGACCGATCATGACAATGCACAATTAGTTCATATGTTGATCAATATTGCAACCAAAATATACATTAATGCTTTTGAGTATCGGGCTTGACATTCAATAAGCTCTATTGGCGTAATTTGTTTTCTGTTAGTCTTTCATTTTTGTGTTCGTTATCCAGAATATTCCAATATGACATCCGGTTGTAAAGAAAACGTATATCCCTAACTGGGTAGATAAAACACTGTTTGTTTGTTTTTTGATAAGACAGTGTGTTTTCTTTTGTGTACAACGGCTAAAAATAACTTTCTTTTTATTGCGGATCAATGAAAGAAAAGCTTATACTCCCTCAAAATTTTGAAAAGATATTTTTAGGCTAAAATAAAAAAGAAATAATATCCGAGGAAGTATTTAGTTTTTAAAACGTTGAAAGATGATATTTATTTAAAATTATGTTCGAGCTGTCATTGATATATCTAAAACTAGAAGGGAACTCTTGAAAAATAATTATTATCTCAAAGATTCCCAAATTATGAGTTGGAATTTATTAGATATTATATCTTCGAGAAACTTTGGAAATGATCTGTACATCGAGTACAAACACCACAATAAAAAGAATAATTTTTGAAGTCTTAGTATCCACATTACCAGTTTAGCAAAAATTTTAAAAATTATATATACACCGATAAACTTGCTATTCATTTTGAAAAACGTATTGCTTATTTAGCAGTTCATTTTGAAAAAATAAACTATCCTATGGTAATTCAATTTGTTAGATGCTTTAACTGTTCATTTATAAAATATGACTTCACATACCAAAGTTTATTTTATAATAGTTTGGACTTTTATATATTTTCAAATAATTATGAACTAAATCTATGTGAGTTAATATCGATAAACCAAACGGATACAACCTTTTCAAAGGGCTAAACAAGTATACTTCCTTCTTGATTATGCTCTTATGACACACTTTCACTAAATTCGCCCTTCCTCTAAATGAAATACTAAGCTACTGCGCATTTGCTTTGCTGACACCAAATATCACTTGTATAACCGATTCCATGCTCAGTAAAGCACAATTCACACTAGACCCTAGTCAATGTAAACTGGAAAGGCATCTCGAATTATAGAAATCAGATGCATGGGTGTCGGGTCAGTCGATCTCCCAGGTTGTAGTTAGCATGCATTTTTTTCCCACACCAATCTACATTTTCTTGGTCCCAATATGACTTTCTTAAAATCCGTTTCTAAGCACTCATTTTATTATATGTTTCAGCTACCGCGTGATTCCAGACCAATATGTTCGTTTAGTTTTTGCCTTCTTGTGCATATAAAAGAAGTCGGCAAAATCAAAGTCAAAACATCACACGGGGCGCAAATCATACTTCAGCGGCCACCAACACTGGATTATGACACCTTTCACGTACGTACGTTGTTGAAAAGGAAGGGGAGAAGGGGTGGGTCGTTAATAAATGTGAAATACAAAGGAAATTTGAGGGCTGTTTAGAGTCTTTCGAGTCGTTAATAAATGTGAAATACAGAGGAAATCTTTATGCACCCCCAAAAGTTGTAACTTCACGATGGATTCCCAAGGCCCAAACCATCCGGAGGCCCGTTAAACGAGTAAGTGTACGACAAAAGTGCTTGACAGATCAACAAATAAAAAAACAAAAATTCTAAACGATCCATGTGATTGAACCACACGGAAACCGCTAGACACAACAAAACCCAAAAAATGGGACCCCCTGCTATCCTCCGCGGGGACCATCAGGACCACACCAAAAATTTGTGAGACAAAAATTGAGATATGCCTTGGTGTGGTCTGTTTACACGGTTTGTTTAGAATCACCCATAAAAAAACTTACAAAGTTGCCCAAAAATGGGCAAGTCGCTAGTCCACGTGCATAGGGAGTGGGATCTCGGTTTAATACGATGTTTATTTTGTAGGTCAGTATACAAGTGCTTGTAGTGTACAAGAGTACAACTACAAGGAGATGAAGATGATAATAGCAGCAAGCTGCTTTCTCTCTGAAGAATCAGAGCCTAACTTTCAAATTGAAAGCAATTTTTAGTTTTTCATTGATGAACTCAGGGTTTACAATGATTGGGTATTTAACCACCAATCAAGAAAGGCATCAATGGCCCTAATTACATAAAGAAGGAAAAAACGGAACTCGAGGAAATAAATCTTCTCTAACTAATTAGCTTTTACTAACTCAGTGAGTGACAGACCATGACTCAGTTAACAGACTCTGCCTAATAGTCATAGGCATATGACATTGCCTCTCCCTTTAAATATCCTTGTCCTCAAGGATAAAATCTGGAAATTGAGCCTGAATGTGAGATGTGTCTTCCCATGTGGCGTCTTCTGCATTTGAGTTAGACCAGTGGACAAGAATTTGTGGGATAGACCGGTTACCTCTTAGTGTAAAGCGAGTGTCTAACACTGCTACTGGTTCAATGACAAAGTGACCATTATTGTCCACCACTGGCAGAAGAGGCATAGTATGAGCTTGGAGGCCAATCTGCTTCTTTAGTTGGGACACATGAAAGATAGGGTGAATCCTGGACCCAACTGGTAACTTCAACTTATAAGCCACTGAACCAATTCTTTTAAGTACTTCAAATGGGCCAAAGTATTTGGCAGAGAGTTTGAGGTTTTTTCTGATAGCCACTGAAGATTGTCTGTATGGCTGAAGCTTTAGAAATACCATATCTCCCACTGCAAATTCTCTATCTAGGCGTTTCTGGTCAGCGTAAAATTTCATTCTAGCTTGTGCCTTAGTGAGATCTTCTTTCAGAAGCTGCAACATGACATCTCTCTCTTTTAAATAACTTTCAACAGAAGCAACTGTAGTGGTAGCAACAATGGGAAAGATGAGATGAGGAGGTTGATAACCATATAAGGCCTGAAATGGTGACATCTTCAGACTAGTGTGGTAGTTGGCATTGAACCACCATTCTGCTAGGGCCAACCACTGAGTCCACTGCTTAGGATTAGAACTAGTCATGCATCTGAGATATTGTTCTACACAGGCATTAGTCCTTTCATTTTGGCCATCTGTCTGTGGGTGGTAGGCAGTAGAAAGCTTGAGAGTAGTGCCTAAGAATTTGAACAATGCCTGCCAGAATTTGCTTACAAATTTTTTGTCCCTGTCACTGACTATGAAGTAAGGTAGGCCATGAAGCTTGAAGATGTGATTGAGGAATTCTTTGGATACTGTTACAGCTATGAAGGGATGACTCAATGGAAGAAAATGGTTGTACTTGGTAAGTCTGTCAACAACCTCCAAAATGACACTCTTCTTGTTGGACATTGGCAGTCCTTCAATAAAATCCATGGAGATGTCTTGCCATGCTCTCTCTGGGATAGGTAAGGGCTGTAAAAGTCCACTAGGGAAAGAAGTACTTCCTTTATTGCACTGACAAACCTCACAAGTGGCTACAAACTGCATAATATCAAGCTTCATTTTTGTCCAGAAGAAATGTGCTTTGGCTTTGTGATAAGTACCTAGCATGCCAGAATGTCCCCCAATTGCAGAAGAATGTAAGGACTGAATAATAGATTGTCTAATTGCATTACCTGAGCTAATGTAGAGTCTCCCCTTGAATCTCAAAATTCCATGAGAATAAGAAAATTTGGAGTGATCTGGAGAGTTAAGCAAGGCTGCAATTTGTTGTTGGGCAACAGAATCACCCTCATTACTAGCAATAATATCTTGTGTCCATTGAGGAGTACTAAGGGACATAGCATGGCAGTCTGCAGTATTAGCTGGTAATCTTGACAAGGCATCAACAGCTGTATTGTCCTGGCCTTTCTTGTACTTAATAACATAATCAAATCCCAATAGTTTGACTAGCCACTTCTGTTGGAGAGTAGTGGATATTCTTTGGTCCATCAAATATTGAAGACTCTGGTAGTCAGTATTGATAATAAATTGACTGTGATAAAGATATTATTTCCATTTTTGCACAGCCCATGACAATGGCTAAGAATTCCTTTTCATAAGTGGACAAGGCCAGTGCTTTAGGATCCAAAGCTTTACTGTAAAAGGAGAGTGGTCTGCCATCTTGCATTAGAACTGCTCCTACCCCCTGTCACAGGCATCAGTTTCCAAGGTGAACTGCTTTGAAAAATCAGGTAATGCTAGCACTGGAGCTTGTGTCATTGCAGTTTTGAGAGCAGTAAATGATTGCTGGGATGCAGGAGTCCAATGGAAGGCATCTTTCTTCAACATCTCAGTGAGTGGTTTAGAGATGGTGCTATAACCCTTGATGAATCTTCTATAATACCCTGTGAGACCCAGAAATCCCCTTAACTATTTCAAGTTGGTGGGTAGTGGCCAATTCTGCATAGCTGAAATCTTGTCAGGATCAGCAGCTACTCCATCAACAGAAATTAGATGTCCTAAATACTCCAACTGAGGTTTAGCAAAACACATTTATACATCTTGGCATACAATGAATGTTGTCTGAGGAGTGAAAAAAATCTGTTGTAAGTGAAGAACGTGGTCCTCCAAGGAAGGACTGTAGACCAAGATATCATCAAAAAACACTAAAACAAATTTTCTCAGAAATGGTTTAAATATGTCATTCATAAGGGCTTAGAAGGTGGCAGGGGCATTGGTGAGGCCAAAGGGAATCAATCTGAACTCATAATGACCATGATGAGTTCTAAAAGCTGTTTTGAAAATGTCAGGGCCATAAACTCTGATTTGGTGGTATCCATATCTTAAATCAATTTTAGTAAAGATAACAGCTCCTTTCAACTCATCAATCAAAGGAATAGGGAACTTATCCTTAATGGTTAATTCATTTAGCTTCCTATAATCAACACAAAACCTCCAGGAGCCATCCTTTTTTTTATTACAAGTAGAATGGGAGAAGCAAATGGACTATTACTATTTTGAATGAGGCCTGCAGATAGTATTTCTTGAACCATTTGTTCCACAACAGTTTTATGAATGTAAGGACATTTATAAGGTCTCTGAGAAGTGGGTGTTGAATTTGTTTTAAGTGGAATTTTATGGTCCAAGTGTCTAGATGGTGGAAGGGTAGTAGGTTCTGCAAAAACATCAGAGAAGGATTTCAAAACCGTGGAAATTTGGGGAGGTATTGGATTTGATGGTGGGGTGGAGATAGCAAAAAATTGACCAATTAAGGTAGGAGTGTTACTTTTGATAAACTTTCTCAAGGAAGAACCAGAAATCATACTAAGGGAGGGTGTAGAAGAACTTCCCTGAAGTGTGATGTAGTGATCCTGATGCATGAAGGATATCTTCAGTTGAGTAAAGTTGAAGGTGACATCTCCCAAAACCATGTCATAGCCTTCTAAAGGTAGAACTCTTAAGTCAGAAGAAAATTGATAGCATTGCATTTCCTAGTGAAGATTAGGACACAAGCCATTACTAGTGATGCTCTCTCCATTTGCCACCGTGACTAACATATGGCCTGTAGGTGAAGCATGGATTTTAAGCTTATCCATAATGTTAGAGTCTATAAAGCTGTGAGTACTTCCAGTGTCCACAAGGACCATAATAGATTGTTTTTGTAAGTGCCCTGCAATACGAATTGTATCATGAACCTGTTAAAGCATGGAGAGATATTTCAATAGTGGAATCACTAGAGGGAGAAGAAGTAACATTAGTGTCTTCCGTGGAATGTGGTTCTTGTTCTTTCATTTCTTCATCAGAGATTAACATGAATAGTTGTTGTGTTTTGCATTTGTGACCTTGCCTATAGAATTCATCACAATTATAACATAATCCTTTATCTTTCCTCACATGCATCTGGGCATGAGTAAGTTTTTTGATTGGAGGGAATGAATTGTCAGGTGAATTTTTAGTTGGTGTTGTAGGATGTGTCACAATGGGAGTATTGGATGAATTCTGTGGTTTAGAGTAAGAGAGAGTATAAGAGAAAAATGGTTTAATAGAGGAAGGTGGATGGGAAACAGATAGTGGTGTGGGGGTAAAAGGTATAGAAAATGATTTTAGAGGTTTAGGTTGATGGTGCATTGAAGCCTGTTGCATCCTTGCTAAGAAAAAAGCCTCAGAAGTAGTTTCAGGTTTGAACATCTTCACAGTATTGCGTATATCATCTTTCAAACCACTAATAAAACTGAGGGTATAAAAGCTCTATGGTAATGAAGGATTGATAGCAACCATAAAACCCTTGTAGTGTTCTCATTTATCAAAGTACTCTTCTACAGTTGTAGTTTGAGCTAATTTGTTAAAACTACACACATAATCGTCCTGAGCAATATCTTCAAATCGAATACATAAATCACGAAAAAAATCATTTCATTGAATAAATTCTTTACCTTGGTGGTAGTTTAAGTACCATGAATCGACCTGAGAGTCGAAGTGGATTGCTGCCATGTCGACTCGATCTTCATTAGGAAATTTGTGAAACGCAAAATAACGTTCACACTTAAGAGCCCAACCGCGAGGGTTAGAACCATTAAATCTTGGAAAATCAACCTTGGGTGTTCGAGAGAACTTACTTGGTGGAGCAGACAAGGTCTTGATAATGTGTCGAAAACCATTGAAAGACTGATTTGAAGCTTCTGCACCATCATCAGTATGTGAATCTGATACCAATTGTAGTGTACAAGAGTAAAACTACAAGGAGATGAAGATGATAATAGCAGCAAGCTGCTTTCTCTCTGAAGAATCAGAGCCTAACTTTCAAATTGAAAGCAATTTTTAGTTTTTCATTGATGAACTCATGGTTTACAATGATTGGGTATTTAACCACCAATCAAAAAGAAAGGCATCAACGGCCCTAGTTACATCAAGAAGGAAAAAAACAGAACTCGAGGAAATAAATCTTATCTAACTAACTAGCTTTTACTAACTCAGTGAGTGACAGACCATGACCCAGTTAACAGACTCGGCCTAATAGTCATAGGTATATGACAGTGCTCAACAAATAAATTCTTGATTGTAATAATTAAACTACTAATAATATTAGTTACGGCAGTGCTATTCAACTCCCTATTCTCCATCTCCCTATTCTCCTCCCTACAATTAATCCCCACATTAGGGGAATGGTGAACCCTACCTGCACCTGAATGCGAATCTCGACATAGATGTGAGGCTTATATTATAGGGAGGTGAATAGGGAGGTGGAGAATAGGGAGCCAAAAGTCATAGGAGATAAGAGAGATTCTTATATGATCATAAGAAAATGGGATACTCAAATAAGTTACAACCCATTCAGTATTTATACTGATTCTAACTTAACCATGCAAAGACACCCACTATCTCAAGGTGTGAGTAGGACATTAACCCCACCATGCACACTAACTCACACTAGCTTTGTTGTCCATAAGACATGAAAAAGTGCACGTAAGTAGCTAGGGTAGTGAATAAGGTGGTTTAAGCCTATTATCTCATAGTTTTGGTGAAACATATCTATGAGTAGATAGCCACTAACTATATAATACTCCCCCTTGGATATCTACAATTCATAAGGATTGCCTCGTTAAAACTTTGTCAGGAAAAACCTAGAGGGGAGGAAAACCTGAACGAAGGAAAAATAGTACAATTCTAGAAAAGTAGTTACGCAGATGTTGCCTCGTTAAAAACCTTGACAAGGAAAAAAAACCCAAGGGACAAAAACCTTGACGAAGGGGAAAGAGTACAACGCGTCAAGATCCAAGACTAACTCCCCCTGATCATTACTTTGTTGAGTTTACTGCTTGTACAGATGTCGCATTCCGATTCCATAAACTAGCTTTCTGAAGACTGTTGTTGGTAAAGACTTGGTGAATAAATTTGCATAGTTTTCACACGACTGTATCTTCTGGATACATATCTCTTTATTCTTTTTTAGATGGTGAGAATAAAATAGCTTTGGTGAAATATGCTTTATTCGATCACCCTTGATGTAACCTTCTTTCATCTGTGAGATACATGCTGCATTATCTTCATAGATGATGGTTGGTACCTTCGTGACAGAAGGTAAATCACATGAACTTCGGAGATGGGTGATTAATGATCTTAGCCATACACATTCTCGGCTAGCTTCATGGAGGGCGATAATCTCGGAATGGTTGGAGGAGGTAGCTGGAAAGCTCTGCTTACACGATTTACAACAAATTGCAGTACCGCCACTTGTAAACACATATCCAGTTTGAGAAATGGATTTGTGTGGATCAGAGATATAACATGCATCTGTATATCCCATTAATTACGAAGGATGGGATACATCCTTTGAGTAAAACAATCCCATGTCTGCAGTACCCTGAAGATATCGAAAGATATGTTTTACACATGCCCAATGTCTCTTCGTTGGAACAGAGCTGCACCTTGCTAACAAATTAACTGCAAAATAAATGTCATGTCTAGTATATTGTGCAAGATACAGTAGTGCACCAATTGCACTCAAATATGGTACTTCTGGACCAAGAAGAATTTCGTTTTCTTCCTTCGGACGAAAAAGGTCATTTTTAGTGTCAAGAGATCTTGCTACCATAGGAGTGCTAAGTGGATAGGATTTATCCATATTGAAACGTGTTAAAAGTTTCTCATTGTACATCTTCTGGTGAACAAGTATGCCACTCGGATAGTGCTTGATCTGCAAGCCGAGACAAAACTTTGTTTTTCCAACATCCTTAATCTCAAATTCTCCCTTTAAGCATTCAATTGCCTTTAGGAGTTCTTCAGGGGTACCAACTAAGTTGATATCATCAACGTATACATCTATAATAGCAAATCCTATTGTGGTCTTCTTTATAAAGACACATGGGAAAATAGGATCATTTACATATCCCTTAGTTATCAAATATTCACTTAGACGATTATACCACATTCGTCCAAATTGCTTTAATCCATATAAAGCTCTGTTAAGTTTAAGTGAATACATATGGCGTGGTTTGTTTTCAGACAATGTAAATCCTTCCGGGATTTTCATATGTATATTTCTATCCAATTTTCCAAAAAGATATGTTGTAACCACATCCATCAAATGCATATCAAGTCCTTCAGAGACTGCCATACTAATAAAGTATCGGAACGTAATAACATCCATAACAGGGGAATATGTTTCTTCGTAGTCAATCCCAGGTCTCTACGAGAAACCTTGGGCTACAAGTCTCGCTTTATAGCGAACAACTTCATTTCTCTCATTATGTCTTCTTACGAACACCCATTTGCAACCAACTGGGTTCACATTTTTAGGTGTTAGGACTGCAGTTCCTAAAACATTGCGGTTGGTGAGAGAGACTATTTCTGCTTAATGGCGTCCTTCCATTTTGGCCAATCATGTCTTTCACGACATTCTTCTATAGATTGTGGCTCATGGCCATCTTTATCCATAGTAATCTCAGTAGCTACTGTAAACGAAAATTTATCATCGACAAGAACCTTGTTACGATCCCACATTTCTTTCTTGCATGCAAAATTTATGGAAATTTCTTCATTTCCTGGTACCAGTTCCCTTTCAGGGCAATTTTTCTCGACTAGAGGTAGAAAGTTTGGAAATGAGGATCGTTCATCTATAGTCTCCTTTTGAGCACTATCTTTTGTCGATTCTGGTTGGCTTTTCCTTTTTCTAAGAACAAAATCTTTTGAACCAATGGGGCTTCCACGCTTCAGGCGTACCTTAGATGACTCATTTGCTGGAACAGTCACGACCTGTCCAACTGGGACATTAGTACGTGTCGGGACATTTTTAGCGGGTATGTATAATTTAGTTACTCTTGCCATATCAACAAATGCATCTGGCATTTGATTAACAATGTTCTGAAGATGGATAATCTTCTGCACTTCAATTTTTGATTGATTTGTGTGGGGTTCAAAATGAGACAGAGTAGGTACATACCAAGACATTTTACTCCATTCTTCTGGCGGCTTAAATTCTCCCCCTAATGGTGGGAAAATTGTCTCATCAAAATGACAATCAACAAAACGGGCTGTGAATATATCACCAGTTAAAGGCTCAAGATATTTAATAATAGATAGTGAGTCAAAACCAACATATATACCTTTTCTACGTTGTGGGCCAAATTTAGTGCGTTGTGTAGTTGCAACAGGCACATATTATACACAACAACCAAAACCACGCAGATGAGAAACATCTGGTTGATGGCCCAAAATAAGTTGTAAGGGAGAGTATTGATAATTTGCAGTGGGCCGAAGTCGAACTAAGGCCGCAGGTAGAACAGCATCCCCCCATGCAGAAATGGGCAATTTCATTCTCATTAACATGGGTCGAGCTATTAACTGCAAATGTTTAATAAATGATTCAGCTAAACCATTTTGTGTATGAACATGAGCTACAGGATGTTCAACATCAATACCAGCAGACATGCAATATGCATCAAATTTTTTTGATGTAAATTCACCAGCTCCATCTAGCCGAATAGACTTTATAGGAAAATCTGGTAAATGCGCATACAACCTAATTACTTGGGCGAGAAGCCGAGCAAATGCAACATTTCTTGTGGATAGGAGACAAACATGTGACCATCTAGCAGATGCATCAATTAGGAACATAAAATACTGAAAAGGTCCACACTGAGGGTGGATAGGTCCACATATGTCTCCATGGATCCTCTTAAGAAAAGTTGGCGATTCAAGAACAAATTTTGTGAATAACGGTTTGAGGATCAATTTTCCCATAGAGCAAGCAATACAATTTATATCCGTAGTTAACAAAAGCTTCTGGTTCTGCAAAGGATGTCCTTGAGAGTTCTGTACTATTCTACCCATCATGGTAGATCCTGGGTGTCCTAGTCGGTCATGCCAAAGCTTGAATATTTTTGGATCATTAAACTTCTGGTTTATGACACTATAAGATTCAATAGCTTTGATTGTTGTAAGATACAACCCAGAAGAGATAGCTGCAAGCTTCTCTACAACACGTTTCTGGCGTGTGTCAGATAATGTGATAGATAAGTACTCTGTATTATCTTCACTTATTGTTTCTAAATGATATATCTATTTCGGCGAATATCTTTGAAACTTAACAGATTTCTCAAAGATTTCGGAGAATACAAGGCATCACTGATATTCAGTTCTGTACCTCCTGGTAAGATAATATTGGCTCTTCCGGAACCATCTATTAAATTTGTTGAACTAGAGATAGTGTTTACTTTTTCCTTATATCCTTTTAAATCAGTAAAATATTTATTACTGTGAAATATTGTATTAGTCGTTCCGCTATGTACCAAAAAAATATCTTCACCGTCAAGATTATTTTTTGATAGATTACTTCTGGAATCCATACCCTTCACAACAAATATAATACATGAACAACATAAATTTAATAAAACATACGTCGTATATTAAACATGTAATTATACATACTAAAAACAGTATACAAACCAAAATATAGCTTTAAACACACACAACTATACTACAAAATTTACAAACTCACAGCTAGTATACATAACTATTTAAGTTTTTCATCGTCTGACTTATTAAGAAAATCAGATATATCCCACTTTTCCTCTTCTAACTTTGCAAGAAAATCAAAATCTAAGTGGGGAGAACTAGTAGAAGCCTCATTAGTTTCTATAAGATTTGTCTCAATATCAATAGCGGGTCGCTTCAAGGATGCTTGATACAGATTAACAAGATTCTTGGCAGTACGACAGGTACGTGACCAATGACCAGTTACACCACAACGGTAACAAACATCTTCCTTGTTCTTTATAGGCTTGTCAGATGAATCTTTTCCTTTCTCTGGCTTCTGCTCTTTCTTTGGGATGCCATCTTTCCACTCCTAGTGGTTTGGCTTGAACCGTGAATTCTTGTCTTGGTTCTTTTTATTACCACGACCATATTTCCCTTTACCCTTATTATTACCCCGTCAATAACCATTGGTAGAACTCGTTGTCGAATGTGCTTCAGGCACAGAAACAGAGCCCACGAGACGAGATTCATGATTTCTTAATAATAACTCATTATTCTGTTCCTGCAACAAGCAAACATGAAATCAACTCTGAGTATTTATTAAAACGGCGCTCTCGATATTGTTGCTGCAAGGCAACACTCGAGGCGTGGAAAGTGGTAAAAGTTTTCTCTAGAAATTTTTCATCGGTTACATTTTCACCATACAATTTCAGCTGTGAAGTGATTTTAAACAATGCAGAATTATACTCAAAAACGGATTTAAAATCTTGCAAACGTAAATTCAACTAATCATTTTTGGCTTTAGGCAGAATAACCATCTTCAGGTGGCCATATCTATCTTTCAAGCAACTCCACAGAACCTCAGGGTCCTTAACGGTCATATATTCCGATCTTAACCCGTCGTGGATATGATGACGAAGAAAAATTAAAGTCAATGCTCTATCCTGCTCGGATGCAACATTTCCCTATTTAATTGTGTGTGCAAGATTCTTAGCCTGGAGATGTAACTCCGCATCCAGAACCCATGAAATATAGTTGTTACCAGAAATATCTAAAGCTGCAAAGTCTAGCTTAGTTAAATTCGACGACATAAAGATAATATAGTAATTAAAGTTACCTTTCGCTTCGGAAAATTTTGGCAGCACCTATTTTACTAGAACTAATAATAACCCAAAGCTCAAAGAAAATAGAGCTAATTCGTCGCTAATAACGTGTAATAATTAAACTACTAATAATATTAGTTAGGCACTAATATTATATACTATCTCAAAGTAATTAACTTTTAAAAACTATAGGAGATAAGAGAGATTCTTATAAGATCATAAGAAAATGGGATACTCAAATAAGTTACAACCCATTCAGTATTTATAATGATTCTAACTTAACCATGCAAAGACACCCACTATCTCAAGGTGTGAGTAGGACATTAACCCCACCATGCACACTAACACACACTAGCTTTGTTGTCCATAAGACATGCAAAAGTCCACGTAAGTAGCTAGTGTAGTGAATAAGGTGGTTTAAGCCTATTATCTCATTGTTTTGGTGAAACATATCTATGAGTAGATAGCCACTAACTATATAATATTGATCACTTGTCATAGTACTATCAATGGTACACGATTATCAATAATTTAACTGGAACCGGGTGATTTGTGTCTATTTTGGGCATGAATGGGTACACGATTATCCAGAGTTAAACTGGAACCGGGTGATTCGTGTCTATATTGGGTCCTAACGTTAGACTCCTTAGCAACTTTTGTACCTGCATATATGACATTTAATGGTAAAAAATTGGTTTAACATTGTATGGATTTATAACTCGAAATATATATATTCTAATATTAAGAACAACAGAAAAGCAGAAACAACGACATAGAAGCAAAAGATTGGACTAGTTATCAGCTAATTGATCGATGAAGGACGAGTGGATTGGAGAAGTCCACCGTGTATGAGACCCATGATGTAGCGAGTATTTTGCGAGATTGTGATCCATCGAATTGGCATCTCGTTCAACATATGAGTAGATTGTCGATCAAGCATCATATTTTTCAAGGAATGACAGATGTTTCATACTGTAAAATTGTTATTAACTGGAGATACTCACCTTCTATCATAATATGCTTGAATTGCATTCTATGAACCAATTTTTGGGCTAATATCACCCCTCAAGTTTTAGCAATAAGGGGATCGTTTTGGTTGAAAATATACGAAGCTGCAGCTTGAAACATAGCAGCTGAATCCCTTGCAAGGATTGGTAAAGAGGACTTTGTTATTCTTATAACTCAAAATATAGTTGTTACGTTCAAAATTTAGAATACCACAGTTGGTATCATTAAAAAACAAATAAAATCATTGGTATTATTAAAAAGATATTGTTGTTGGTTTGAGGGTGAAAGGAATGTAACAAAAAAAAAAGATTAGATAAGTGTAACTAGTTAACTTAACTTAGAGTTCTCGTTAAATAAAAGTTCGCTTAAACGAAATCAAAGCTAAAACGAAAAGCTAAACTATTAATTAATAACTATTCTATTGATTAGTACACATTCTAATTTCAAATCGTCAACATTATTTCTACTAATAAGGATGATGATCGTTTTGGTTGTAAAGAAAATTGTAATACTGTGGCAGTTCAGGTATTGAGGTGCTTGTTGTCCTTCTACTTGAACCAAATCCCACTTTTGTAATATATCTTATAGTCTTCTTTCGTAGTAAGATTCAATTCCTTGGGGTACAAGTTGAAAGATCCTTATAGATCTTATCCATTATTGACATATGTACCACATTTTGAATTTGACGAATTTGTTTTTGTTGTATTTTTATCATATCTTGAATAACATGGTGTTGTGCTTGTTTATAGAGTGTATCCTCTTTTCAATATGTAATAATTTTAGAATTGATCACTTACCTCAGGATTGATTCTTGCAGCGATGGTGTAGTGGGTGTGCTTGGTTTTTTTGTTTCTCTTCGATACTCTTTTCTTATCCTAAGTGAGTTTTCAGTTTATCGGTCAAAATCATGTGGATTTTTAATATTGAAGGATCAACAAACAATGATTTAGGGGTTTGAAAAACTTTGGGATTTGGAGAAATTCATAAAATGGGGGTTATAGGAGGACCAACTGATTCGATATTAGAGGTGACCCAAATGTCAAAGTAATTTGAAACTGCCTTTCAATTGGAGGATTAGTATTACGGTTTGGAGATGAATTTTGGTTAGACCTAGGGACTTGGTTTGTTATTGGGGTTGAATTCCGTCCCCCTCTATAGCCGCATGTTCCTAAATTACATTGTCATTGTTTCTTAGCATTTCAAGTTTAACGCCGTGTAAAAAAACTTAGTTGCATTTTTTTGAATATACGTTTCTATCCATTAGAACCTGTTAGGGCGAATACTTGGTTGAATCCACAGGCATTGGTATGTCAAGTATGTTGTCAAATTTTGGCGCCAAAACTTTCTTGATTTATAGCCTATTAAAATCAGCTTCGGTCTACATTAAATTAGGCAGTGGAAGTCTTAGGATTATCCAAGTTACTTCGAAGATTGAATATCACACGAAGACATCCTTTTGAAGAACTTCATCAAAAATTAGTAACAAAAACTGATTTTCCTGTCAAACTCTTTTCCCTTCTATCTATTTATCGTTGCAAAGTCAAAGATTTAGGATTAATCAAATTTCAAAGAAAGTTGTAATCACAGATTAACTTCTTGGCTAAATGTCCAGTGATATTTCGATAATAAGAAAACTTTTTGAAACTAGGAACTAAGTAAATATTCTCTCATGAGTTTTGAATGTATAAGTTCGCTAACCTACTTGCAAAGTGTGCAAATCTATTCAAGTAATTTTCTTCAAATTTCAATTTTGTTTTCATTGAGTTCTGAAACCAAGTACTGAGTTCATGAACTCATAAGAGAGGGAAAGGTTCTTGAACTTAGGCTTTTCCTTGAGGTTGTGAACCTAGAGAAGAGAAAAAGTTTCTTGAACCTAAAAACTTACTTGAGTTCCCAAACCTAATGGAAAGAGAATGATTCCCGAACCCCAAACTTAGTTGATTCCGTGAACCTAACTTATTGAGTTCATAAACCTAACTATAGTGAACCGATTTAATAACTTGAATTTGGTTCATTTCTTCTTCTTTGTTTTTGCACATTTATGGTTGATATTTTTTATATTTTCCACGCATCATATGTTATTTTTCTTCCAAAAATTGATCTAACTAGTGAACTAGTTTCCGGATCTTGATTTCGGTAGTTGCCACAAAGTGTTTTAATTGTCTATCTTTTGAAGTTTAAATTTGTTTTCCGAAGTAATTTTTTAATGTGAATTAGTCGATACTAAATTGATCTAATATCTCAAATTGTTGAAAGAACCTCAATGCAAGTCAAATTCTAACTAAAAAAGTAATTTCTTTGTATCTAATTAGGAAAGAACCTAGACTTAGCAGTTTGAGAATTACTTAAGTTGCAAGAAATTATTACTAAAATCTTAATTAACCTAGCAGTAGATGCCAAAATATAGCATCTACCAAATACTGACAACTATAAGGCCATAGAGCTAAGTGTTGAGATATATCCCAGGTCGAGATCTAGTAAATGAGTTTCAAGTACGTATAAGACCCGAAGGTTGCTATATAATCAAGTATCCTACCTGAAGACAAATGAAAATGAGAGGGTACCAAGTACACCACCAACTTTTTCGTTCGACAGCCTGTATGGACAAAACCTAATACAATTGCAAGTAGATTTAAATTAAGATCCTTGAACAATATGTCTATAGATTTTTTCTCTTTCGCTTCCACAATTTATATTTTAGACTGATAAGGCCATGAACCTAATTGTGTAGAAGATTTCTAAGACGATCTCACAAATCAATATAGTCGTATCCAAATCAAGAGGATCCGAATTCTAACAAGTATGAAACTTGTAATCTATCTTTCAAGATACGAATTCAACAAGAACAAGTCTTGTTATTGATCACGATTAATAAGGACTTAAACTACCTAGATTGAATATGTACTACTTGTGCTATTCCTATTATAAAAATAAAATAATATAATGCAGAAAACAAAAAACACAAGACACAAAAAGTTTTGTTAACGAGGAAAAATGCACCTGTAGAAAAAACCCGGGATCTCGTCCAGCTTTGAACACCAAACTTTATTAAACCGCTATAGACACTAGCATACTATCAGACTTCGAACTGGAATGTACTTGAGACCGTATTAACCTTCTAACCAATTCAGCTGCAGTCGTGCTCCTTACGTCTCTTGAACCTCGCAAGGCTCTACGCAATTGATTTGCTTAGTTGATGTCCCTTACAGCCTAAGAGTTGCTTCAACCTAAATGAAAACTTTTGATACCAATCTGCTCTAACAGATAAGCGTATTTGATTTCCCTTTTGATCTTTCAATTTAGGTTTGAAAATATACTTGCAATATAAAAAATCCAGCAAACCTCACGAATTCGGAACACTTTCATTCAATTAGCTGAGAAGCCTAAATTACTAACTACCTTTCAAGAACAATCCGAACAAATCGAAGAAGAGTTTAGATATCTATCTTTAGGAATCACAAAGTCCGACGAAGAGAACTTTGCGATTTCTATCTATCTCATTTTTTTATTGGAGATTGACGAAAACCTCGATAATCAATAAGAACAAGATCAGCACATACGAACTATCAATGTAAAAATAGTCGGACCTGGCTTCACGAATCCCTAAGTGAAGTCTTTAAGTCGTAAACCTAATTATGTTCATTAGAGGAAACCTATGTCAATAAAGGATGGCTCTAGCATACAACTAGGACATATAAGTGTCAAGGATTGGAATTCCTAGTTTCATGAGTCTCTTTATAGTAGCTTTGAATTCAATCTAAAATAACTAGAGATTCAAACACTTTCTCAGTTTAGATGAAACTCTTGTAAGGAGTTCATGTAAGCATGTGAGAAGTTTGCCTTGAAATTACATAGAAGAATATATAGTATGGTCCAAGGTTCTCGAACCATTTGCAATGATAGTTCATGGAAAATATGACATATGGACGTTAAGCATAATCGTGTTCATTTAACACTCAAAACTTAAATAATGACTCATAAAACCAAAGTGATTTAGTGATCAAAGATATCTTAGAATTGTTCATTAGAGTTGTAGCGATGCAAAACTTATTTGCGAAAATAGTTTATGAGCATCTATTTAATTCGTACTAGGTAGGTATGTGTATGGGTACAGGTACCTACGAACCAATCCGCCAATTCAGGGATCTAGGGTACACGTACTGGGTCTGCATAGCCTAAGTTATTCACGAACTCAGGCCCTTGGGGTACGCGTACTGGGTCTGCGTATCTCCCATGTTTATAGGAATTCAGAACCTAAAGGTACACGTACCTACCTATGTTCTGGAACTTCAGTTGACTAGGATACGCGTACTAGGTATGCGTACCTACCTGTGTCCAGAATCTCAATAGTTCTGATAACTTTCTTTCAATGATTTGAAACATTCCCAATCATTATAGACATAAAATATCATTGGCGGGGCCATTCAAATAATCAACTTGAAACAAAAATAGTTCTTGAACAATATGTTCTTAATTAAGATTGCTAAGGATCTATGAAAATCATTGCTTGAATCATATTTCGAGATATTCAACAAGACAAGCATGACTCGAAACTTCTTTTTTGCAATATGGAATATACTATAAATCATACGATAGTATCATAAAGATAGAATGGTAATGTCGTGAGTAAATAGGATGGTTGAGTCTTCATATTCCTATTTTTCGATGAAGTTCTCCAACTGTGTTCACTCGATCTTCAGTTTTCAATCTCCGAGGATTATTCAGTGATGTCTGATACTCAATTATAGTACTCTAATCCCAGCCAGAGACTTGACTTTACTAGACTGGAAATCAAGATATAGTTTTGTACATCTAACATTGACAAGAAGCTTGAGTTAGGTTGCGAGTTCGACCGAGCAGTGCTCTAATAAAAATGATGCTCAACGAATACTGAATCTTAAAGACAAAGTAAATTATAGTATTTCTCGAGCAAAATTGTTAGAGAAATATCGTGATGCTGCTCTTGAGAAAGCCAAATGGTTAGAAGAAGTAAAAGAGTTGAACAAGTCCAATGATAGCTCAAACAAATTAACCTTTATAGTAGGAGCAAGTAGAAATGTTCATGATACACGAAGATTTGGCTATAATGAAATAGATGCATGCTCCAAGTTTTTGTCAATAGGTAAAATTTATCAAGGATAAAAATCATGTTTAACCAGAACCTCAATAACAATTATCAAAGAAAACACTTCCACTGATGTCAAAGGTATAATATCTTCAAATGATAGAACAAACATAACCTTCAATCTCCAAAGAAAGTGATACTACGGTGTTGTCATATTAAACATCACATTCCTTATGTTACTAATCAATGTCATTAATGTGGAAACAAAGGTCACTTAAAAAGGAGTTGTAGGATTAAAGAAAAAGACCTGAAAGCTAACAAGTTTACCAATGCTGCAGCTTGGGTAACAGATGGATTGGAAAAATTCGCCTTTGAATAATGTTATTCCCCTTAAAGGCTTAGGTCATTATTGTTCGAAGTTTAGGCAAAAGAATTATTATAATGATAGTTCAAGGTTTTCCTATCAAAGCTCAACAAAATTTTATCATAAAAGACCAGATAATAGAAAGAAATATAACTTTGTAAATGCAAAAAAAAAGTTATGATGTGTTCCAACTTGGAAAAAGGTTGCTTCACAATGTATCCAAAAGGGACTAATGGTATGGAGGAAAAAACAGTTGCAAAGGTTGTTTATAAATGGATGCCAAAGTCTGCCATACAAACAACCAATGAGAGACCAGAATTCTGTCACAAGAATCACACTCAAATGCCAATTTTCAGTAACAATGATTACAAACATCTGTTTGATGGACTCAAGAAATATCTCATGAATTCTAAAGTCTCTTGTACAAATGAATGTTGCGATGATGAAACAATTCATCACAAGTCAAGAAAGAAAAACAAGTGATGGATAAAGTGAAATCAAACCAAGCCAGAAAAAAAGATTGATGATGGTTCTGTCTTAGTCACATGTGACAAGAAAGACAAGGCTCACCTCAGCACAACCTAGTTGTTGTGTTATAATATGCACGCTCATCTTGGTGCTAAATCTTATGAACGGTGAGGAAGTACAAAAAAGAGAGCACATGATCTCTCGATCATTATACGACTCTTTAACATCTTTAAAGATAATATTTTTTTCTCGACTCATTTTTTTTCCTATCCATAATTGATCAATTGATAGAATAAGTAATGTTTACAGGCCATATATGTGTAGCTCTTAAATGGAGGTCTAAAACGAATAAAGATTGGACAACGTATGCAAAATTTATGCTCAAAATAGTATTTTATGTGGATTCATTTTTGGGATCGGTCCTAAATCCATATAAAGGAGTGTAAAACTATTTTACTCATAACTTCTTCGTCCGAACTCAGAATGACCTCATTCTTTTTTTGTTGGCTTTGTCTTCTTATTGTCTACAAGATTGACGTAACTACAATACTTAATTATCTAATAAATTTTTCTGGTGTTTCATGAGATATACTCTAATTCAGATTATTATTAAGGTGGTTTCTGTAAAATGTCGATCTCATACTTGGCTTAATTTTCTTATGATTTGTGACATATGATTATAGCTGATTTTCTATCAAATCCTTGTGGTTGCTATATCGAGATATTAATAAAGTTGCAATGATTTAACTCATATGTGAGTCACATGTACTAATATTTATCTATTTTCTATAAATTAAATATTCGGTATAAATATGAGTAATTTCGGTTTTTGTAATATACACAATGTGAGATCTCATATGGCTAAGATCATGTAACCTATTTCTGGAAAATGTTGTCTTTTTGTTATTCTTTTGTTCTGCAGGGAATAACATACACAATGAGGGAGTATATTTTGAAGTTGTGCTTAATAATTTATATCTTTGTGGGGAGTGTGGTTGAAATGGAGGGAAAGAATTAATTCTGATAATTGTTTTACTGATAAGTAACTAGATCGATTTCAATTCTAGTTTGGCTTATTGAAATTAGGGAACGATCACTCTGGTTAATTGCTTTCCAGATAAGAAAAATTAAGTTAATTCTGATCTTAATTCGACTTATCGAAATTAGAAAAAATTACTTCGGATAATTGTTTCTTGGTAAAAGCCTAAGTCAATTACTCCGGTAGTTTCGGATTTAGTGTTGCTTATTATAAGTGGTATGTTAGATTTCCGATTCTCTTAGACTCATATAGGTTGTATCGAGTTCTTATGAGCTTGAGAAGTCCTTTCGAAATACTTTTTGTACTTTTTGTACCTTTGCCATTTTTGTGAAAAAATGTGGAGAAATATAAAAAGATTTCAATCCCTTAAGAGAGGATATATGTGTCGTAAAGTATATATCTAAACATAAAAGAGTAAAACATTAATCAAGGAAGAGAAACATATCATGATGGATAGTATTACATACTACAAAATTGAACAAATATTATGTTTGGATCGAATATATGCCTAGGCCTATCTCAACTTTAGGGGGAGCAAAGTTTTTGTTATTCAACTGCTTCAACCGCGACATTTATTTCTTGAATAAGTGCAGGACTTTGTGTTGTTGAAACTTGGAATCAAGCGTATGAAGATATAGTTAAGAGATTTTTATGTAATGTAATGTTTTTGTCTTTTAATTCTTGTATTCTCCATATGTAAAGAGTTTTTCATAAAATTGACAAAGGGGAGATTCTTAGAGTATGCTCGGTTAAACCCAACAAGCGTTGGCATGCCAAGTTTGGTTGTCATATTTTAGTTCCAACACTCGAAGCTACTTAATTTGATTACTAGAGTCAACTTTGTTAGGTTAGACTAGGAACATACAAATGTTGATACTTGCTCTTGTTATTGATGATGAACCTGAAGATGTATCGACATTAATGAGCACTTCATCCTTCAGTTCGAGGTTAGTAGCAACATACTTCACTTGTTCCATTTCTATCTTTGTTCTTTCAAGTCAGTATTTATTGAAAACATAATATACAAAGTAAAGTTTGTTTACTTGTCTTTTGTACTGATGACTTGGTCATTTTACTATGATCAAAGTATCAAAGAAGGATATACTAGTTGTTTCATACAACTTGAGCATATGGAGTTACAAAGTATATGATCAAAGTATCAAAGAAAGATATATCAGTTGTTTCATAAAACTAAACGGAAACTGAATATCCGCTGCCTCAATAAATTGAGTATCCACCAGATTCCATAGCCAGATATTCAGTTTCCTCGAGCTAAGCCATGATTAATGCATGTTGCACATCTTCAACATCCAATAGCGGAGATCTTGTTAACTAATACAAATGAGAGAAACTAACTAACCGTAATAGTTGCTCTAGGCCACATTGTCGTTATTAAGCCCAAGGAAATGAGCACCATGGATGCTTGCTCTTATCAACATCCTCCTCTTAAAAGGCCTAGAGAGAATTTGTGCCATTCATAAAAGAGACGAACTTACTTCACACCTAAAAACATAGTCAATGAATAAAAAACTGCCAAATGTCTTTCTCCTTGAGGAAACCAACCACTTTTCTTTTTATTTTATTCACGGACAATAACTTTCCTCCGATAACAACAATAACTAGATTACCTTGGTTTCTTTCTTCTTACACTCAACTGTTCCTCTCCTCTCCCACTTCTTATATCTACTGTTTTCTGTTGATAATTCTGTAACAGATCGCCAACTTCAATGGGCATCAAAAAATTCATGATCCCTTTCATTCTAGCAGCCTCAATTATATTTTGTGTTATCATCATAGTAACATTACTTTTAACTAACCCCATTTCCAAATTCCAACACATAGTCAAACCAACTCTCACATTACAATCTACTACTAATACTCAATATCCAGTCGCATTTGCTTACTTGATCTCATCATCAAAAGGTGATCTTGAGAAATTAAAGCGTGTTCTGTTCGCATTATATCATCCGAATAATTACTATCTACTACATATGGATCAAGGTGCGCCGAAAGCAGAACACTTCGAATTAGCCAAATTCGTATCGGAAGAACCAGTTTTTAGCCAAATTGGTAATGTCTGGATAGTTGGAAAACCTAATTTAGTTACTTACAGAGGACCTACAATGCTTGCCGCTACTCTTCACGCTATGTCATTGCTTTTGAGAAGCTGTAAATGGGATTGGTTTATCAACTTAAGTGCTTCTGATTATCCATTAATCACTCAAGATGGTAAGGTAAGTTCACAATTTTATTTGATAATTTTTTCTTTATTCCTTCATGTTCTTATTATGGGGTTTTTCGTGAAACTTGTTTTTCAGATCTGATACATTCTTTCTCCAAATTGCCTAAACATCTCAATTTTATACAACATTCTAGTCGTCTGGGTTGGAAACTGTGAGCTTCTTTCATTCTTTACTTTTTTTTTTATTGGTTTTGATGGGCTAATAATTGAGATCTCCATTCGAAATTTGTGTAGGAATAAAAGAGGAAAACCAATCATGATAGACCCTGGACTTTATAGTCTCAATAAATCTGAAATTTGGTGGGTTATAAAGCAAAGGTCTCTGCCTACTTCTTTCAAACTTTATACAGGTACTGCATTTTCTTCCCCCGCCTAACATTATTGGTAAAATTAATTTGCTGCTAAATTTAGCCCTCTTTACTTGTTTATAAGTTCTTGTTGCTATAAATCTCATTGAGCATAAAACTTAGTGCTACACAAAAAGATAGTTTATGAAATGATGTTTTCAATTTCTAGATTGCTAAGTTTAAGTGAAAGCACATGGGAAGTCCTTCGTTTCAGGTTTATGGGGTATGGACTCCATGTGATTTTTCTGACTTAAACAGATGCACACCATACTTGGTCTGTGCAGAGCTTGGGTATGTTTATCCCTATTAAATGGGACCAATATATGTTATATAAATTGCTGTGTTTTGAATCTTAACACAGATTTCAACTTGTTAATTAGAAGTTAGAACTAAACAAGTACAGTCGCAGAACATCAATATGCGTTGGTGCAGATGGCATTTGTGTCTTCTTATTGCAAACTTATCATGAGGTGGATTAATGTATTTGCTTCAACCATCTTTCTCTGGTACCCATAAATAGAAAACTACAATATACTAGTAAATTCGATGGTCAGAACCGCCCGTGCCAGGCTTGATTTTTGCAGTATATCCAAAACATTAGGTACTGTGAAAGTAATGTTACCTATCTCAAAAGAAGCTTAATTTGTATCGGTCTCAGTTACCTCGCATTGTAATTGGAACTACAAACTGCATTGCAGAAAAATGGTTTCCGACTATGGTTGAATTCCTGCGAACATCCAGTGACAAATCTAATCTCCTTATTATGCTCTTGTTGCAGGCTCTGCATGGACTATATTGTCAAGATCATTCGCGGAATACTGTATAATAGGTTGGGATAATTTACCAAGAACTCTACTTCTATATTACACTAATTTTGTATCATCACCAGAGGGTTACTTCCAAACATTGGTGTGCAATTCCGAGTACTATAAAAACACTGTCGTGAACCATGATCTTCATTTCATTGCATGGGATAATCCACCAAAACAACATCCAAAATCCTTAGGAATTAAATATTTCAGAAAAATGGTTCAAAGAAATGTTACATTTGCTAGAAAGTTTAAACAAGATGATCCCGTTCTTGATAAGATTGATCGGGAACTTCTTAGAAGAAAACGTGGGGAATTTTCTTACGGTGGATGGTGTTTTGAAGGTAACGAAGAGAAACCAGCAAGATCAACCTGCTCTAATTTGAAGAGTGAAAATTTTGGTGTTCTAAAGCCTGGTCCAGGCTCCATAAGAATGGATTCTTTATTAACAGATTTTTGTTCAGTTAGGAATATTAGAAGGCAATGTAGATGAAATTTTGTGTGTGAAGAATATATGTATTCTATTATTCAAAGAAAAAAAGTGGAACTAATATTAAGATTTAAGGCTTTAATCCATGGTCAGAACTCAGAAGTCCAAAATGAACAGATTTTGATCTTACAAACTAGAGTCTTTTGCAAATTTGCAATACGGGATAAACTTCTTTTACTCCTTTCCAGAAGTCACACTCCACAAACTAAAACAAATAGGTAAAGGAACCATTTTATATATAAAAAAAAGGGGTTAGAATTGTGGATATACATTAGACACAAATAATCAAACAAACTCCTTCAAAACAGAGAAACTTTTCATCTTGCAAATTATATACAAATATTTTGGACTTGAATCGATCAAGAAAAGAAAAAAAGTTGGACTTTATAAATAAATCCCATAAAAGTTTACCAGACACCCCTCCAAAGTCTAAGCTAAAGTAGGTGCAAAATTGATTTTGCACTTGGGAAGAGCCAGGGGGATCAACGGTCATCTAGACTTCAACATGTCTAGTGGAATACAACGGTCCTTTGTGTTTTTATCTAGAAAAATAGAGTCCTAGATGTTGACACAAGAAGTATAAATGAATAAATTTACATAATTGATTAACAACTAGAAAACATAGTTAACAAACAAAAACTGTTCCAAACAGGAAACTCATACGGGAAAAAAACCTAGAGAATCTGATCAGAATAAGTTGGAAGTCGCCGGAAGAAGTTGACAGGAAGTGATGGCATATCATGACGAAACCTAGGGTGGCGCAGATAGTAAAACCCCGAAAACAGAATGAAGCACTTGAAAGGCACCACATAGAATACCAATGAAGCCAGTAGACAAAACACCACAAAAATCCCTGTCGCACGAGGATCTCTCCAGTTAAGCAATGCTTCTATGCGTTCACCTTGGGCTGCTACGTCACCAAGCAGTGACTGTGCTCTTCCTGCTAAAGCCCTCAATCTATCGTACCTCTGACGGACTTGATCAACTGATCTTGTGCTTGGAAATCCATCAAATTCTTCATCTAATTCATCTGGACCGACTGCATCCACATAAGATAATCTTGGGTCCATGTTGGTTGGCAATCTGTGGCGGAACCTGAATCTTAGAGCTACGATGAAGAATGCATACATGAAAAGTGTGGGTAAAACCAAGTGTGGACATAATATAATGGCTACCAATAACAAGTGTACCAGTACTGTAGTTGAAGGGTTTATCCACGTGCGAATTCCATCTAACCATCTAGCGAAAGATGCTGCACGAGACAAACATCCAACCACTCTGAACCAATTTGCTTTGCTTCTTCTCATACTCCACACATGTGAATCTGTATCTATCATATACTGAACTACTTCTTGCCCCATTGGTGGTTCTGATCTTGCTAATCGTGTTAAAACGATCCTCATTGCCGTATGCCGAAGGATGTCTTGTTGAGCTGGACCCAGTGGTTTGACATAGTGCATTCGAGGCAGCATCGGATTGGTGTATACCTGAAGTATGTTCATCAATGATGAACATGAAAATCTAACAGCTAATTCTATTTCACCCATCTTCTTTGCCCCACTTGGATTTATTACTGTTAATGCATATGAATTCATGTATACTCGATTTGTATCGAGAGTAGCCAGCCGTATACGTATTTTAC
Source organism: Papaver atlanticum (assembly GCA_023531105.1). Classification (NCBI taxonomy): domain Eukaryota; kingdom Viridiplantae; phylum Streptophyta; class Magnoliopsida; order Ranunculales; family Papaveraceae; genus Papaver; species Papaver atlanticum. The sequence continues at coordinate 2,149,619 of JAJJMB010001752.1, read as the reverse complement.
CTATCCGAGCATCTTTACCTGGTTTACCGGCTTCATCTTTTTTGTATCTTCCGTTGTCGAATACACCAATTGTAAGAACTGTACAAGGATCATACACATCCCATGTATACTGTTCATTCCAACGAGGATTAAATCGATCCAGAATTGTACGTGTGCGAACCCACTTAGGACCATATTTGGCAACCACATAGGCATCTGTAGTGCCTCTTGTACCATCTTTAGTCTTCACAGGAAGCAAATTAGCCGCACCCCGAATTCCGACCTCAAGCAACCCAATAGGTGGCTTTGATAACTGTTTAGCAGCTGCACGCACATCACTTGTCACATGAGCAGCTTCATCCAAGACATGATAACCACCTTCTAAGCAAACCCTCACATGAATACGCCCTGCATAAGGCCTTTTCTCATCACCAACTAGATTGAACCACCTGGATCTTGATTCAGCACGATCATCTGTTCTCCTATCAGCAGTAGGCACATGTATTTTGGCATAGCCAACAGATTGCCCAGCAGATACATCTTCCACACTCATGACTAAGAAGGGCTCAAATGGCTCAGCTGCAACAAACACAAGATCTTCGTTCCAAGTAGGGTTCGCCGAGCTAGATGAGCTAATGGAACACCTGCCTGTCTTGAAAATCTGCGCACCGAGTTGAGCCTTCACATAAAGCTCAGGACTGCGACTCTTTGCTTCAGCAACACAACCAAGCTGCAAATCTTGGGTTTGAATAACCGTTAATCTCAAATACCACAGCTTTGGAGAAAGATAAACCTTGGCTCGTGTTTCCGGTAATAGCCCACCAGAATCTGACTGCCAAGCCTCTTGAAATGCTTCATCAGCCTGAGTCCCGACCCAAACAGCAAGCATGACATCAGATCCCGACAATGCGTTCTCAGGAGTAGTAGAACCTTCAAGAGTATACCATTGAGGAGCTAGAGGACTATCTGGAGGTACTCTTTTAGGTACTTCTTGGAGATCAAATGAAACATTACCAACAGAAGTTTCTGTAACAGTTGTTGTACTAATATTTGTATCAGCTTGTACCGTTACTTCTGTTTTTTCGGTCCAAACTGATACTTCTAAAGCTGTTGAGTTTAACGAATCTTTATCAAATGCAAAAACTTGATCCCAATCTTTACCCATATCAACAGTTTTTGTTCGAATACTATGAGTACCGATAACAAGTTTAGCATATATATTAGACCCCGTTTCTGAATGTTTTGCTTTCAATACGCGCACATACAAAAACGGCATTCGATCTACTAAATCATATGCACTGTTTCGATGATTACGATCACTACTATTACTGAGTGAACTCAGTTCAAGAGAAGAAGATTCATGGCGTTTATTATTACCTGATGTAATAGCTTTTTCCTTCATTTGTTTCTGCGCTAATGGAGGATTTTCAACTTTCTCAGCCGGTTGCTCGGGTGGATTTGCTTCTTTCGATTTCTTGACTTCCTCCTTCTCATCTGCCTTTTCATCTTTCTTCTCTTCTGTTTTCTCCTCTGGTTTCTCTTCCTTCTTTTCTTCTTCTTTCTTATCTTCTGCTTTCACCTCCGATGTAGTAACTGTAGTAATCGTTTCCCCAGCTTCAGATTTCTCGGTGGTAGTAGCAGCAGCAGCAGGATCAGCAGGAGCAGGAACAATTTCATCGATGTAACACATTTTTAATCCGATTTCACCTTTGATTTGAGAAAAAACACTTCTTTTCTCTAATGGATAGTAAACCAATGTTTCAGATCCAGATTTAGGAAAAATATTGCCAGAAATTTTAACCTTACCCAGGAAAGTACTTCTTTTCCCACTCTTTTTGTCATTATAAACATTTAGCTCTAATGTTTCAGAACCCATTGAAGCTATATCATGAACAACAAATTCGACCTTTTCATCCCACTGTGGATTTAAATCACGAGAAATCGTTTTAGTTCTTCGTCTTTGCCCATCAAAATCAACAAGAACATATGCACTTGATGTTCCTTGTCCATCTTTTGGCATCAGATTCTTCGCATTACATATTTCAATCACCAGCTTCCGATTAATAGTTTCCCCCATACTGGAAACCCCTAATTGTCTCTCCCAATTTCACTCTGAAATCAAAACTTTCGCTCACTGAAAATATTGTTTTTCTTTATTTTTGTTAAATGGGGATTTTGAAATGTTTGAAAGAAGAAATAACTTTACAACGGGAAGAAAGAAATGGGTTAGGTTTTTTAATTTAGGGAACTGTTTATAAAGGAAAGAGAGCCTCGAAAAAGACACGTCAGTAGCCTGACACATAAGCCTGCAGCCACGTGGATATTATTGGAGTCTGGAAATTATTATTTACAACTCGTAGTGGTGGTAGAGATAGTGTGGGTTAACTGAGCCGCTGCACGGCGTGTCGGGTGCTGAATGTACGGATTTTTGTTGTGAGTGCGCTGACTAGGATCTAAAATCAGACTTGGATTTTAAATGAAATTACGACCAAGGTGGGTGAATTTGTCATTCTTTACTTATTTGTACCCAATTTAGCCAATTTAATGAGTTTACCGTTGAGGAGGTACCAGGATCGTGAGTCAGATTGCAGTGTATTTTTTGACAGTTAATCGATACTTCAATGACTTTATCATGTTCGGTAGGGTACGGTTTGTTCTCGGACTGCATTATATATTTTTGCACCATCTAATTGGGACAAATTGTTATTCCAACTACCGGTAGCAAGAATGGGATTGCTCAAAACTAATGACAGCTCTAGAATCTAGAGAAGAGATTAAGCTGATCAAACAATTAAGCTGCGATTATGTTTGTGAGCATTTCAATGTAACTAATGGTAATGGACAATGAGAACTATGGTAATCAAATGATCAACGGTTGGCTGCATTAAAATAGTTAACCATGTACGTGTATGCATGATAAAACTTGATTCCTTATTGTAAGAGAATCAGAAGATTGCAGTATTATTTTACTAATGCACCTTTATATCTTATAAACAATATACTATATATAAAAGAGGGAATAATTTTACCCATATGATATGGAGCAAGGTAATTGATAATTGAAATGATCAGTGTATGGTTTGGATTTTTGTCTAAATAAGTTTTCCTTTCTGAACTACTCCATTAATAAAGGGCCGGGGGACAAATGACTAGTTGCATGGTGGTTCTCTGCAAATATGAACGTTGGGTTTGTTTTTGTGCATCTTGATCAAAGCATATGTATTTTTCTTTTCCTAAAGGTGGTAAAGTTCATCTAATGGTTAAAAATCACAACGGGAAACATAAATAATGTGAAGTTAATATTTTCTTTTGTATAAGAATACAGTACGATCGGAATATATGCATCATTGTTTTATAGTCATGTGATTTGGAGACTTTCAGGTTTGTGGACTATAACCAAGTTCTGCATAATTAGGAGCATGTTTTACTGATGTAGCTCCCTTTTTTCTCTTTTTTCTGTATTGCAACAAGTCTTCTCTTTAAATCTTGTTTGTCTGTTTCAGCTTTTTTTTCATGTATAGCATCATGCACTGCCTACTTGTCCTGGTTGCTGGTTTTGTAAAGGCTTTGCCTCTTTTTTCTTTAATATAAACTTCTTCGTTCGAAAAAAAGAAAAGACTGAGTGTATATATTTGGTTATCATTATCTCCCTTCCATTAGTTGGACTTAACTCCGTAGAAATTAAGATGTTGATAAAACTATTATGTCAATTTTGTGTTAATCAAATATACGATGGTTTAGCTTGTTTAACTAGATACTAACCAAATATATACGATGGTTTTAGCTTGTTTTTGTGTCAATTTTACCTGATGGCTTTAAAAATTTGCCACAAAACTATTATTTTTTCCTTTTCTTTTCCTTTTATAACAAGAGATACCTACAAGCTCAGGTACATAGACAAAGAAAGAAAGAAAATCCCTCTCAACTGATGCTAAGATAACTAGACAGAGAAAGAAATAAAATCTATCCTACCTGATGCTGACGAGTTTCGAACTCAGGTTGCTAGTATCATCACCGAAAAACCTTTACCATTGTACTACAATGACATCTGCACATAAAAATATTAACAATATCCACATGTTTTATCTTGGACTATGCATAGACTAAGGGGGAGAAACATATCATCTTGATGTGTGGTATTTCATTCTACAAAAGGGAATAATAAAGATGTTCGGATTGAATATGTACCTAGCTTTCCTTTAAGGGGAGTAAAGCTTTTGTTATTCAAATGTAAATATCGACATTTATTTTTTTGAATATGTGCAGGATATTGTGTTTTTGAAACTTGGAATCAAGCGTATGAAGAATGAGTTATTTTGTAATTCGTTTATCTCCATATGTATTAGAGTTTTGTCACTAAAATTGGCAAAGGGGGAGATTGTTAGAGCATTGCTCGGTTGAAGATTGTTAGAGCATTGCTCGGTTGAACCCGCAAAATGTTGGTATGTCAAGTTTGGTTGTCATATTTTAGTATCAAAACTTAAAGAGTCGCTTAATTGAATGTACTAGAGTCAACTTCGTTTAGGTTAGACTAGAACGTATAGGAATGTTGAGACATATAAGTATTACCTTGAAGACCTGAAGATCGTGAATATGTATCGACTACAATGAAGACATCATCCTTCCACTTGAGGTATAATGATACTGACTTGACTTGTTCATTCATATCGTTTCTTTCAAGTCGTTTAAGATTGAAAACATAACATACGAGGTTATAATTAATACTCTAGTATTAGGCTTGGTCATTTTATTATGATCAAAGTGTCAAGGAAGAATATTTAATTACGAAGTATAACGTTTATCTTTTGAACTTCGTAAATGTGACATCGACATAATCTATGTAACTCGTTATTAGATTGTATATTGGATATAGGTGTGATTTCATCCTAGGAAATTATGTTTGATTACATATGTTTAAAGGAAATACATATACAAAACTTGTTTCGTAATAGAAAGGAAATCAATAGGTGTTTTGGTCCTGTTTTCATTGAAGATCTATTGTATAACCAATTAGAACCTAGGTAAGAACTTTGGTAGAACCGATCTTGACTTATGTTGAGAGTTATGATAGAACCGATATTTACCGAGTTTGGGATATACGCGGTAGCATTGATCTTAACTTATGTTGAGAGTCTTGGTAGAACCGATCCTTACCTATATTATAGGATACATGGTAGAACCGATCCTAGCCATTATTGGGAGTCTTGGTAGAACCGATCCCTACCTATATTTGGAGACTTGGTAGAACCGATCGTAACCTATGTTAGGAGTCATGGTAGAACCGGTCCCGAGAGAAAAACTTATCCTTTATATTCACATATTACTTTACGGTTTTGTGTGAGTTTGGAATTAGGTTTGGCCAAATAGGAAAGTTCCCGATGTCGACATAATGTGAACATGAATATAATTCTTATCTTTTATTGTTCAAAGATATTCCTTGATACTCAAGGTGATCCCTACTGAAATATTGAGAATCTTTTAATTAAGATTTTCGATTATATATTTTTGATTTTCCAACAAATCAAAATATCTCTTGGAAAGATATATTAGTTAAGTGCTAAACTAATATTAGATATTTTTTAGTGAGAGATTTTGGAATTACAGGTTGGATATTAGTTGGAAATATGAAAAACCGAAATTAGGTACTTATTGAATATCTTAAGAATATTTTCGGTTTTGGAATTTCCTTGTTGTCCAAACAACCTTGGTCTATAGATAGTTGAGTTTGCATTTCTTGCAAGCTATCCTAAGAGTCAGGCAAACTTCATTCATGTTGTTTCTGGTGGAGCCGTCTATCCAGAGAGGAAAGTACCCTAATTAGGCGAAATCTCTTACAATTGCTCGTTTAAAGAATTCCGTGGGATCAAGAAGCTCTACGAGAACCATGGGTGGGAAACTAGATAATTGCATTGTTATTTTAGTTTTCGATTTTGTTTTGATTGACTAACGGTTTTTGAAACTTTGATTGCACCTAGTTTGATTATTCTTGTGAGCCTTCTCTTCTGACATAAGGGTCACTCAAACTAAAACAAAGTATTGATGGGATATTTAAAACTATTTTTAGATCTAAAGACAAGTGATCATCCATTGTTAACAGACTCCGTTCTGTGAGTTATCGATCATAAGTTGATTCAAGTTTATGATGTGCAGGTACATAAGAAGGCAATTGAAGATTTGAAGAGAAGAAGAATTTTCTTATTAGTTTTCCTATCTCATGATTTGTGCACATATCTTGATCGGATAGGATCCAACTTAGATCCGATTTATCTTTGATAAATTTGATCATATATTAGTATTAATCGACAATTATCATTTGGTGATATTCTTCAATATCCGAATCTAATAGTTGTGAATCTGAATCTAAGTTACTGATTTGGATTGATCTTACCCGATAAAGGAGTTTACTAGTTTAAACGGAAAAGCCTTTGTCGAAACTCAACGAATCTTTTTATCAAAAGATTATTGGAGTAGTTACCAGACAACTTTGTTCCTTTACTGTTTGGAAGAAGATCAAGAGTTGAAGGAAAAACAACTCAAGATAGTGAAGGAAAAAGACTAGTTACTTTGTACCGATGCAGGGATACAAAAGGAACTAAGTAACTAGGGGTAGATAACTTGGTCACAAATATACGAAGTTGGCTTTGTTCTTTGTATAACGGCTTAATTCTGAGAGTATTCAAAACTGGACTAAGTCCCGAGGTTTTTCTGCATTTGCGGTTTCCTCGTAAACAAAATATTTTTGTGTCACTTATTTTACTTTCGCATTATAATTGTTTTATTATAATATAGTAAATAACACTTGTATGCTAAATCCTAATCATTTGACATTAATCATATATTCAATCGGTCTTGTACCGTAACTATTTTCAAGTGAATACCTTGTTGTTGTATTATTTCGACTTTGTTTATAGATGATCACACTAGGTATCTGACTTATAGGTTGAAGCGAAAAGGCGTGGTATATTTGGGTACCCTCGTAATTTCAAACTCACTTCCCTTGACTAGCCTCTCCTTATTTTGTTTAATTATTTCTTGTTGCTCCCTTATAACTAGTTATTTTGTTCTGATAGAGTCGAGTCATTGGCGGTTCCATGCAACGTTGATCTCGATTTTTTTTACATGTGGAAATTATCAATTCCTTGTCTTTCAGTTATTCATCAGGAATGTCGATCAAGGGTGTGAGGAGCATCTAAAATATTCACGATATGACCATATTTTTCTTCTTCCGTATTTGAGAATATGATAAAGCATGGAGACACAACACACTGAATTTCCCCATAATCTGGTGATCGGGTTATATCATTTTCATGTGTAACTCAAAGAGGGCACCAATAGCAGCAAGGCTCCCTAGAGATATGAATTCTTTGCAAAATTATCGTGCAATACATTAGAGTACCACTGTAATTATATATGGTCAATGCATGAAACAAGTAAAATTCCTTATACATATAGAGTCAGACTCAAGCCTCGTGACTCTACGATCCAGGAGTACATAAAATCCAGAATAAGCATTCCCATATTAGAAGTGCACTCTTTAACCATATGACTGCGAGATGATTATGAAACACTTGATGAGATAATTTTTGTATATTCCTTGAATGCTCATACTGCCTATCAAGTCATTCGACATTGGCGTGGATCTATTGTGAATTGGGCATGGGCAGGAGAGAAAGTTAACCATATTAACTTTAGATTGTAAATGAAAGTTACGATGGCATTTGTTAACGAAATCATCTTGAAGAGTATAAAAGTTGAAGATATAAATATGATTTACAAGATTTTTCCATCTTCAAGATTGTGATCTATTGGTTCTAATAAAGATAAAATGGTGTCCACTTGATTACAATTATTAGTATCAAAATAAGGGAAGATTGAGGCTCAACTTTCATCTATATTATCTGTGCTATTTTGAATCTTCCCTTCAAAAGGCCCTCATTCTTGGTGATCAAAAGCTGGATAATCTCTCTGTAGTTGCTCCCAAATTCGATCATTAGGTCAAGCTTAACCCCCCATTTGAAAGCTTCTTCAGCTTATGTGGTCTCCAAACCTTTCATATTATGGATGCTTGTAGGATCTCCTCCACAATTCCATGCACAATTAGAGAGAATCAGTCTGATTCTATCACTGCTATTGGGAAAACAAGGTAAGTTTACAGCTATATTAAATTTCATAGCTGGAAGTTCCGGCGCTTGCCAAAGTTGTCTGTATCTAAATTTTTTAAGGGCCATTTACAGAAATATGCTTATAATTTTCAGGGTTACATGCCAATTTTTTTGCATCTTGCAAGTATAAGTCTGGTCCCACAGTGTTATTGAAAAAACGGTTTCCATCCAGTTAAGTGCTAGATGGTAGTTATCTCACCTATTAAAAAGTCCTATTTAACCTTGAACCACATCTCCTTGGTGGGGAGGATAAATGATTCAAGGATCCTGAAAACGGTGTAATGAATCTAAACCGGGTTCGACAAAACCGAAAGCTAGGTAATGATCCTGAACCGGGCTCGACAAACTTGAAAAGTCTCGTAGAAGGTCGATTTCCCACCAACTAAAAACCCTAAGAAAAATAATGAAACCTTTAGGGGAATTACGTAACAAACCTGAAAATGGTGTAATGATCTTGAGCCGACATCGACGATATTGAAAAATAACATAAAAGGGTCAATATGGTTACAAATAAAGGGTAAAAAGTTAAACTTTTAAGTGATTTAACCACAATGGATTGAGATATGGATGGTAGGCCTATATTCTCAAAATGAAAAAAACGGGTTTAGTTTTGTCAATCAGATTGAATACTAGGCTACTTGTGTAAATAATTCTTTTTTTAAAGGTAGATTTGTTTTGATTTCGGATATAAACTTCCTTTTTCCAAAATAACATTGTGCAAATTTATGAATTTTACAATTATAGTAGTCACATTTTATATATATTAGGATCGAATTGGATTGAATATTGGGCCTACTTGTGTATATATATATTCCGCCATTTACAGAAATAAGCCTCTTTTTTTCAGGGTTACAAAACTACGCCCATTTTTTTTTACATTTTGCAAATATAAGCCTGGTCACACTGTTTTATTGGAAGAAAAAAAAGGTTTCCATCCAGTTAAGTGCTACATGGAAGTTATCCTATTTATCCTTGAACCACATTTCCTTGGTGGGGAGGGTAAATGATTCAACGATCCTGAAAGCGATCTAACGAATCTGAATCGGGCTCGAAGAAACTGAAAGCTGTGTAACGATCCTAAACCGGGCTCGACTAAACTGAAAAGTGTCGTAGAAGGTCGATTTCCCACCATCTAAAAACCCCAAGACACTTGAGAATGATGTAACAAACCTGAAAATTGTATAATGATCCTGAACCGAGCTCGACGACCAGAAAAATGATGTAGAAGGTCAATATGGCAACAATTAAAGAGCAAAAAGGTAAATTGTTAAGTGACTTAATTGAGATGGATGGAGATATGGATAGTAGGCCTATATTCGCAAAAGCAAAAATAAATGGGACTAGTTTTTCCAATCGGATTGAGTACTAGGCCTTCTTGTGCATACATTTCTTTTATTAAAGGTAAATTTGTTTTGATTTTGAATATAAACTTCCGTTCTCCCGAACAACATTGTGCAAATTTACGAATTTTTAATTATAGTAGTAACATTTTTTGAAGTATTTATCTTTTCTTGAAAGACCCACTAGCATTTTTTCCTTTCAAATATTCCCATCTTATGTTTTCCATGCATACCAGCATATTTTTATAGTCCAATAGAAGCGAACTGGTCATCCATTCATGGGAATCCATATAATAGTCACAGATTTTCATATGTGATAGACTTTGAAATTGCATCCTCTCAGATCGGCTCCTTTGGAGTAGATCTGAGCAAGAAGAGATCATTACTTTCTCAATCTCCATCTATCTTCTCTCTACTTACTTATAGTTTTGTTAGGATTTATTTTAACTCTGATTTTTATTAAATTTTTAAGTTTTCTTCCTCCTGTTCTAGATCTAATTGATTTTTGAATAAAACTTTCATTTGGGTCGTTATGATGAAGTTTATCAAGATTAATGATCTGGTCTTTTCAAGAAAACATAAACTCAAGCAGCAGTAATAACAACATCGTCAAAGACATCATAAGCATCAATAACAACATTACCAGAGCCAATAGAAGCATCAACAACATCCAAGACTCTCACAGACACAACAACATAATGACACCAACAAATAGCTACAAGACACCGATTCCGATGAAGATACAGACCGATTCCAACCGATCCAGGCATGGAAAATTTGATCTCGTTGACCCCTCTTATATATATGTGTTATATAGTGATGAAGAAACAAATCATGATAAATGGTTGGGGTCCTTTGTGGATTCCAACATCTCCCCATTTTGCAGATTTGTTAATCGTTTTGGAAAGATAGCTATCCAAAAAAGACAATTTAACCCTTGTTGTTACTTTAAAGGTGGAAAAACAAATCTTGAGAAATGGTTGGGTTCTTTTTGGATCCTGACATCTATGTTATATTGCAGATTTTAAAATCGGTTTGAATAAAATAACTATTCTAACCAGGCCATTTAACCTAGTTATGCATCACTTGAATCGGTCTCTTGGAATGGACAAGAGATTTCTTAGGAATATGGATTGTATTCACAAATTTGATGTTAGATGGGTTGTTGATTGTATTTAGAAATTGATGTTAGATGTATTGCACACGATGGTTAAAGATACTTGAAATTCTCTATCATAGTGAGTCATGTAACCGTTTTGAGGGTTCCCTCTTTTATGAAAAAAAAAAACTTAGCAATTACCACGCTTAATTGATAAAGTTGCAGTTTATTAATAAATGAGACATAGTCTCAATAGTTCTATTGCATAACTTACAAGAGGTACTAATATGATGAAATATTTTCTAGAATTTAGCACTAATTGGTCGAATAACATTATTATTTTTTATAACAGCATTTTGATTACTGGGGTGGTTTTTCATTTTCCAAATTTTCATTCATGGTTATTGTGTAGAAGAAGAGTTTTTATTCATAACTATAGAGTCATATAGTGATTTCATGGTGAAATCACCAGACTTAGATAGAGGTCATGATATAATATCATCATTATTAGGACCTTCAGGAATAATAACTTTTTTTTTGCTCGGTAACAAGAATTTTATCAACCAAAAGTTTACTAAAGAATACAAAAAAGTCACTGAGGACTTAACTCAAAATTGACAAAAAATGGAAAAGAAGAAAGAGCATTTTTTAATGATTATATGCTGTACATACTAGTAGAATCTATAATAGGATTGATCTGGATTTTCCAGTCCATCCAAGAAACAAGGTTTGTCTTCAAAGATTATTTTTTCTCCTTGCCTTAGTGTAACTCATTTGTTTGCAAGCTTGTCTGCTGAGAAGTTTACTTTTCTGTAACTATGAATCATTTTCCAGCAAGAGATTCTTGAGCATATTTTTCTCCACCTACTTACTGCATACCATGGAATTTTCCCTGCTTGAAAATATTTCATTACTGAATTTGAGTATGTTCTAAAAATGAGTTTATGGAATCCTTTACTTACTGCCCATTCACCTGCACTTATTACAACCATTATTTCTGCACAGAAGTTTGTTGAAATACCAACAATTCAGGAATAATAACTTTGATCTTGGAAATAGTATCCCCATAAAACACTGAGAAATAATGTTATCATCTAAATTAACATTGTTGAGAATAAGGTCATCAACTTCTTTTTCATATTTTATGGACATTGCCCAAGATTAATATTTAGTGAATTTATGTTAGGTTATCCACACTACGGTATAAACTGACAATCCTAAATTTATTAGCGAAGAAAGAGGCTCGCATGTATCCGACAATCAGAGAGAGAAAATTAAGATTAAGAATGTCCCAATAGATCGTATGCTTTTGAAAGTCTTCACTTGGGAATGTCCCAATAGATCGCATGCTTTTGGTACTGAAAGTCTTCACAAAGGCTGAAGAAACTCTTAGGTTGTAAAGGACACCAGCTAAGAGAATCAATTGCGTAGAGCCTTGCACGGCTCAAGAGACTTAAGGAGCACGACTGCATTTGCATTGTTACGAGGGTGAATTCGTTCTCAACTATATTCCATTATGAAATCTGATAGTATGCTAGTGTCTGTAGCGGCTTAATACAGTTCGGCGTTCAAATATGGATGAGGTTTCGAGGTTTTTCTGCAGTTGCGGTTTCCTCGTTAACAAAATTTCTGGTGTCTTGTGTTTTTTCCTTTTTTCTCATTATATTGTTTATTTTTACAATAGAAATATCACAAGTAGTACATATTCAATTTTATTAGATACGTCCATATTAATTATGATCGGTTACGAGACTCATACTTGTAAAATTTATATCTTGAAAGATAGATAACATGTTTCATACTTGGAAGAATTCCGATTTGATTAACTAGATTGATATTGGATATTGATTTTTGAGATAGTTTCATAAAGATAAAATGGTAATGCATGTGAGTAAATAGAATGGTTCAGTATTCACTTACCTAGTTCTTTGTTGATGAAGTTCTCCAAATGTCTTCGTCGATCTTCAGTCTTCGAGGGTTATTCAGTAATGTCTGATACTCATCTACCAGCTTCTATACCTAGTCCGAGACTTGACTTTAGTAGACTAGAAATCAAGACATGGTTTTGTTCATCTAACATTGAGAACAAGCTTGAGATAAAAAAACGTGCGAGTTCGACAGAGCAGTGCTCTAAAACCATTTCTTGCCAATGTTGTTTGTATATAAAAATTTTATGGGCCATTTACAGAATTAAGTTTTTGTTTTTTCTGCTGAGCTACAAAACTCGGCCTGTTTTTTGCATTTTACAAATATAAGCCAGACCATTGTTTTATTGAAAAAAAAAACGGTTTCCATCTAGTTAAGTGCTAGATGGCAGTTATCTCACCTATTAAAAAGTCATATTTACCCTTGAAACATCTCCTTGGTTGGGAGGGTAAATGATTCAACTATCCTGAAAGTGGTGTAAGGAATCTGAACCGAGCTCGACGAAACTGAAAGCTGTGTAACAATCTTGAACCGGGATCGGAGAACCTGAAAAGTATCGTAGATGATCGATTTCCCACCAATTAAAAACCCCAAGACACTTGGGAATGATGAACTCTTCCAGGGAATGATGTAACGAACCTGAAAATAGCGTAATAATCCTGAACTGAGCACGAAAAATTGGAAAAATGATGTAGAATGTCAATATGACAACAAATAAAGGGTAAAAAAATTAAACTGTTAAGTAACTTAACCAAGATAGATTGAGATATGGATGGTAGCCTATATTTGCAAAATGCAAAAAAAACAACAAAAACATGCCTAGTTCTGTCAATCAAATTGAATACTGGGCCTACTTGTGAATATATTTCTTTTTAAAAAGATAGATTTGTACTGATTGTGAATGCAAACTTTCTTTCTCCCAAGTAACATTGTGCAAATATTATGAATTTTGTAATTAAAATGGTGAAATTTGGATAAGGGGCAAAAGTGTCATTTCAAAACCATAGGACAAAACTCAACTCTCACGGGAGGGATTAAGCCATTGGCCCTCAAGGAACCCCTAGACACGATTTCTAGTATACATCCCCGCGAGACACTGCTGGTCGTGATGCCGTAATTCCTAGGACATCCCCGCGAGATACGCTGGTTATTCTACCTTTGGGACCTTTCGACAAACTCCTAGAACATCCTTACGAGATACACTGGTCATGTCGGCCCCATAAATACGATTGATTCCTAGCACATCTATGCAAGATACGCTCGTCAAAGACAAGTGAGCCGAAGTCTCGCAGAGACATTATTAGGCGTGCAAGCCTTCTTTTCTCTTCCAAACATGTCCCAGCTGACTTCGAAGAGATTCCATTGTGTTGGCCAAGTCTTGAACATACTTCATCCAGTTGGCTAAATATCAGACAGTCTCAAACCCGTTATCCAAGTCTCTGACGGCCTCAAACCCGTCAGCTAAATAAATATCAGACGGTCTCAAACCTGTCAGCCAAATCTCTGACGGCCTCAAACCGATCGGACAAATCTCTGACGACCTCAAACCCGTCGGGAAAATCTATGACGACCTTAAACTTATCGGCCAAATATCTGACAGCCTCAATCGCGTCAGCAAAACCTCATGTGGCCTCATCCGAACTGATCCATCTCGTCTGAAGAGTTTTATACACGCATAAAACTCAGGCACACGCCTTACCTAGGGCTCAATCCTATTTCCCAGCCTCTCAAACACACTCACGGCTAGTAAATTGAGCCTGCATTATACATGTCTATCCAAAAACATGGATAAGCTCTCTTGAGCTCTGCATGCTCAACAAAGGGACCCACAAGCAATAATACGGTCTTCACATGACATATATGACTGTGCATGGAGAGAGGAAGTTCAACCTTAGCTCCTATCACACTTTGCACATGATTCCTGAGGAGTTTCATGCCTTTTCACGTGACTCATCCTAGTCATTATCTCAAATTTGAGAATATCTCTCTATCTTGGCCAACTCGGATAAAGAGAATATTTCTCCCTCTCAACACCTCATCACAAAGGCTGACTCAGCTTCACACAAATGGGGGGATATCAATTAGGGTTTTGGTCTGGCGGTCTACGGCACTTGTGAGAAATACCCGGCTTATTTCTCACCGCAGAAGAGAGTAGAGGCGGTGGAATAATGAGATAAACTCAACCTAGTTTATCTCTATCTATTCCTGAAGAGACAGGAGAATTGCTCCGCACGGAATATCAAGCAATCCTTATCTTCACTGAACCTGAGATTAGAGAATTCAGCTATAAATAAGTCATCTATTTCTCCAAGCTAACACACATCTTTCTCATAACCTTTCAACAATTCTTCTTAAAACCTTAGAATTTTCTGATTCTCCAAGCTAAACCTCTTCCCTGTGACTGAAGCAGCCTTTGAACGGCCATTGCGCGTGGTTTAAGCAGAGACTCCCGTAACTCACTTTCAGAAACCCTAGAATTATACTTCTAACCTCTCTCAGATTTTAGGTAACTACACTTTGGCGACCATAGTGGGAGGTTGTCCACTCAGTTACAGATCTTAATCACGGTCACCATTAGGAAGGAAGTCGATTCCACCAATCCACCAAACATAAAAAACGCTCAGTTGTTTCAATTGTAAATCCATTACATATTTAGCCGAGAGAGTTATCCCTACCAATATTTTCTCTCTCTCAGACAAGTGTTTGATCTTAGTGAATAGGTTAGTGCTTCCATGAGCACTCCCTAAAACGCGCCAGTAACCTATTTCCATGAAAATCTACAACTAATCCTTGAAACATTGGGTAAGGACCAAGGTGAGCTCCTGGGGACTAAACATAATCTTGCAAAATCTCATATCGATATCCAGACTAATCTGAAAACGCATTTAGAGTTACCAGTAGGTAAAGATCCAATAAATCTAGACCGTGTACAAGTTTCCTAAAGAAAGAATACTAAAATTCCTGAGAATAACAGGGACGCAATCTAGTCTGTCTGTAATCGACCTCACCGGAAAAGATGAATCTCGTTGCAAACGCGACAGAGCAAAGGAGCAACCATCCATCCGACCTCACCGCTCTCAAGGATCAGATGATGATCTAAGCTTGAAGATTCTGATGAATATTTGGCCAAAATTCGTTTAAGTCAAGGTCCCTCAACCTGATCGCAGGCGACTTGGATAAACTTAGAGAAAACTTGGAAAGGCTCCAAAGAATTTTCGACCTAGTCAAAAGCGTTGCAGAGCCACATAGGCTCATAAATCGCCAACCAAGATACATCTTGTTGCACTTTATGCTTCAAGGGATCATGACCAGAATGCGACAAAGTATAAGACGATACTAACTTTCAAGACGATGCTCGACCAAAGCTCATACTTATCCAAAGACGCAAAGCTGCTAATAAATATGCTACCTCAATACCCGTCCCATCAAAAAGAAGAGGAACCAGCCCTAGCAATTAATGTATGACCAAGTCTCAGTGAGCCTCTAGCTCAACTGCATTGACGACCATCCATCTTCATTTGACGATGGGATCTTAGTTCACCCAAGAGGGAGAAAGAGAATATCTTTGCAGCCGAACCTATCAAGGGAA
This sequence comes from Papaver atlanticum, assembly GCA_023531105.1. Classification (NCBI taxonomy): domain Eukaryota; kingdom Viridiplantae; phylum Streptophyta; class Magnoliopsida; order Ranunculales; family Papaveraceae; genus Papaver; species Papaver atlanticum. The sequence goes on along the minus strand of JAJJMB010001752.1, from coordinate 2,133,524 downwards.
AAGAAATCCATGGTGATACTCGCGAGGTCAACCGTTCAGATAAATACTCCACTACTCGACGTACAACCATAACCATCTATTGTCACTAAAGTAAACAGGGGAAGGATCCGAGACTGTTGCTCCAGGATACACGCTACTCATCCATATTCCTTCTAGCAGTTCCTATAGTTGAAGCCTCGGCTCGATAAGTTACCCCATGTGTCAGAGTCATACATGATGAACAAGGGACAAGATATGATGGCCACTTACATCTCCCTCAATCACAGAAGGTATTTGTTACTCTCAAGTTAGGTTGATCATCTTTATAAAAAAAATAAATCTCAACAGAGAATTTCCAACGGAAGTTCACACGAGTCTCGGTCAAGACACCTAGCAGAGACATACCTTCTCCCTGAAGACTCAATCTCGAGAAATATAGATCTCTTACCCCCAACGATCAAATATCTCTAGTAAATGAGAATTCCTATTCATATAACGAACTGGGGACTGACGAAAAACCGTTCATCATACATCTGTGTAACCAACATGAGGCATCCCAAATATCTAATTCCTAGGTGACAAACTCTTACACCTTCGACATGAAGATTCTTGTACACGTAACAAATTGGTAGAATTAGGAATATCTTAAGTCATATTCTTCTCACTAAAGCTACATGATGAAGAATCATATCTCTAGATCGATCCTCAACTCTCATGGCCTATCCTCGGGCACAATAGTCTTTTCCTATGAAAAAAGCTTCAACCCATGAGACCAAATCCCATGGGGAATTGAAATCAATCCCGAAGCATAGATTCCGGAATACTTCCATAAGTCGAAGATTATAAGATTCAAAATCATGTTTTCCGCATCCAGAGAAGGACTCGCCAAATAAGATAAATCTAGGGTTTCTATCATGATCAAGCAAGCTAGTTTTTTTTTACCGATCTACTGGTAGAGAATTTGATGATGCACCCGAAGATAAATGTATGTCTATGTCCCTGCTAGCGCATGTTAAAAGGGCCTGACATTGCGAAATAAAATCTAAGAGATAAGATCAAAACAACTGAAACCCTATATTTTTGAGTTCAACTTCACATGAACTTGTCACCAAAAAAATAATCTGCAGATCCTAATTTTCTCTAGTAGATGAAAGGCAGGTCTTTTTTGTTCGAAACTTGGGGTCAACCACTAAAATAGGATGCCAAACGATTCTAGAGCCTCCAGAGTGAAGATTGCGTAAGGAAGAACTTTCTATTACGAATTTTACTCGGGGTTTTCATCTACTCGTATACGCAACATAGCCAGCCAAGGTTTGCACAAATTTAGAACTCTTAAGGGTCCCCTTCCTTTACGAGATGCATACAGAAAAGGTCCAGAGAGGGAAAATATCAACCCTGAAGAACAGAGGCCCTTAAAGAAAATATCTTGCTTCATGTTCAGTTGCTTCACTTTGGCCTCTGCATCTCGAGCCGCCTGTGAAAACGCGGGCGTATAACAACCACACCCAATAATTCTTTTGGCAATATGTATGGACTAAACTCAAATATAATTCCGAGAGCACCAACTTAAAAGTGAGACTCAATCGAGAAAGACATCAAAGAGCTTTATCTCTTTCTCAACCCAATCAGTAAATCAACTAGATAGAAATTCGTGAGACTGATTGATATGAGAATAACTTGGACGATACAAAAGACCAATACCCAAGTGTCAATCAAGTTCTATCCAACAAACAAGGTCGGATATATCAACTGTGATTGAACTACGCACAACCTGTGATATTTCAATTATATAAACAAATATAATGCTGAAAAGAAATAACACAGACACCATAAATTTTGTTAACGAGGAAACCGCAAATGCAGAAAAATCCCGGGACCTAGTCCAGATTTGAACACCACACTGTATTAATCCGCTATAGACTCTAGGCTACTACAAGTTAACTTCAGACTGGAATGTAGTTGAGTCCTAACTAAGTCTCACACCGATTAAGGTACAGTCGCGTTCCTTACGCCTCTTGAATTCCAACAGGACTATGCGCACGTGATTCCCTTAGTTGATCTCACCCACAACTAAGAGTTGCTACGACCCAAAGTCGAAGACTTATAAACAAATCTGTCTCCCACAAATATGTCTATTCTTGGTTTTGTTTTCGTCTTAAGATAATACCCCGGACTTATACTCCCGAAGAGCAGCCTAGAAATATCAGTCACTTCACAATAACCCAACCGATTAACAGAAAAAGTTATTGTGGAATCACAAGAGTCTGAGACGAAGAACTGTTGTGATTACTTTTTATATCTTACCTATCAGAGATAAATCTCGAGTAAATATTAGAGAACATAAAACTCAATACGATAGAAAATGAATATCAGAATACACAACTATAGAAAAAAAAGTTGGATCTGGTTTCAGGAATCCCAAATGAAGTCTTCAATTAGTTAACTTAATAATGGTTTTTGAAAACCCTAGGTTAATGGAGAATCGACTCTAGTTTGCAACTAGGACACACGAAAGTGAAGGATTAGGTTTCCCAGATGCTAGAGTTCTCTCTTATATAGTCTTTCAAATCAGGGTTGCTTACAATCAAAGCTAAGATAGCTTAGTAACAAAGAAATTGATATTCACTGTTAGATGAACTCCAGATTTAAGATTCAAGCTAAGTCTTCTTAGAAATTAAGCAATCAATCTCCACCGTTAGATGGTATTAGCTTGATACACACAAATGAAATATAGCTATATTTAGATATGTATGAACCGTATCCAAACGTGTATACCTTGTTGGCTCAATAATAATTAACCGAAGTTAGCCACATGAACACTTATAACTTAGCCATATTCATCTAACACTTCTAGATCAAATATGATGATCAATCAATCATGATAGATAATCAAATGAATCTAAATGTGTTTCAAAAGAGTTGTACAAATGTTCATCATTTTATAGAATCATATATATATATATATATAAACCATTTGAAACAAAATCTGTTTGGTTTGTA
>JAJJMB010001752.1:2049757-2130535 GCA_023531105.1 Papaver atlanticum | reverse complement strand
ATTCTGATACAAGTCATAAAATAGCCACACCTTCGTAATTCAACATTCTGATCTAAACACCTTCTTCGCTTCCCTCCCTAAGATCAACCCTTCTCCTTCACTTTGTGACTGAATTGAATCTAGAACGGCCATTTCTTGGTTTAGGCCAGAGTCTCACAGATTGATTTCTCGAATCTAAAAGTACTCCGATGCAGTACATTTGTTTAGGGTTTGAATTCGTTTCTCATCAACACACCCAAATTTACCAAAAACATCAGAATCAGTTTTTACCCCAAAACACTAAGATATCCCAAGCATCTTTAGACCGAGTGCACGTAGTCACATGGTGCTGAAGATCCGGGGTAATGGCATGTATGGTGGCATTTAAACCGTCAGAATTTTGCTTTGCAGCAAGTATCTCAACAGCTTCATATGCACCAATATCTTTCGGTACGGTTGCACCTCCTCCTGCCACAACGGGAGCATCATAGCCAATAACTACATAAACCCATGATTGAAAATCATGCGCTTGAAGAAAGGCACGCATAACAATTTTCCACCATAAGTAATTTGAGCCATCGAATACTGGTGGTACGTTTATAGAGATAACACTTCTGTCCATAGAGTCAGATCGCTACAAATACAGACTTATAAGGTCTTAAACATGTTTGCCAGCTCTGATACCAATTAAAAAAGTGGGGGCACAACAACCTCACCCAATAATTTGCTTAGCAATCTGTATGGACTAACTCCAATATACTTTTAAGAGAGTCAACTAGACAGTCAGACTCAATATTAATAAAAAGTATATCAAAGAGTTATATCTCAATTTATCGATTCAATCCTTACTCAAGCAAATAGAAATCTGCGAGTCTAATTGAATACAAGAGAAATTAACTTGAACGGTACCAAAGACCAATGTTCAATTATCAATCAATTTCAATCAACAACCAAAGGTCGGATTTCCCAATTGATTGATTCAACGCACAACCTATGATATTTCAATTATATAACAAAATATAATGCGGAAAAGAAATAACACAGACACCAGAAGTTTTGTTAACGAGGAAACCGCAAATGCAGAAAAACCTCGGGACCTAGTCCAGATTGAACACACACTGTATTAAGCCGCTACAGACACTAGCCTCCTACAAACTAACTTCGGTATGGACTGTAGTTGAACCCTAATCAATCTCACACTAATCCAAGGTACAGTTGCGCTCCTTACGTCTCTGATCCCAGTAGGATACTACGCACTTGATTCCCTTAGATGATCTCACCCACAACTAAGAGTTGCTACGACCCAAAGTCGAAGACTTTAATAAACAAATCTGTCTCACACAGAAAAGTATACAAGAATAGATAAATCTGTCTCCCACAGAAATACCTATAAGTTTTTTTTCAGTCTTTTGATAAATCAACGTGAACAGGAACCAATCGATAACCCGGACTTATATTCCTAAAGAACATCCTAGAATTATCAATCACCCCACTATAATATTAATCGACTAACGAAACAAGATATTGTTGAATCACAAACGATGAGACGAAGATGTTTGTGATTACTTTTCTATCTTGCCTATCGGAGAAATTAATCTCGAGCCAATTTTACAATTGTACTCAATACGATAGAAACAGTAAGATCAGATCACGCAACTACAGAGAAAATAGTTGGGTCTGGCTTCACAATCCCAATGAATTCTTCAAGTCGTTAACCTACAGGGTCTCGATAGAAACCTAAGGTTAAAGGAGAATCGACTCTAGCTTATACAACTAGTATCACATAGGAGGTGTAGGGATTAACTTTCCCAGTTGCTAGAGTTCTCCTTTATATAGTCTAGAAATCAGGGTTTGCAATCTAAGTTACCTTGGTAACAAAGCATTCAATATTCACCGTTAGATAAAAACTTGATTGGATGCAAGCTAATATATTTCAACCGTTAGATCTAACTTAGCTTTTTATACACAAATGAAATATACGTCATTTAGGTTTGTGTAAGCATACCTAAACGTGTACAAATCGTTGGTTCAACAGTAGTTAACCAAATGGTTAGACATATAAGCACTTTCATATCAACCTTATTCATCTTCACCATAACTAGTTCAAATGATTCAAATGAACTAGTTCAAGAGTTGTTCAATTGCTTAGATCTCATAGAAGTATACAAGACACTCGAAGAAAAATTGGTTTTGATTCACTCGAATCGATTCATGAACTTTATAGCCATGGTTTGCAAATATGCATTCCTTAGTTTATATAAATTTAAGTTCACGAATAAACCAATTTTAGAAAGTAACACACTTAAGTATGCGTACGGGTATGCGTACTTAAGTAATCGGATTTAAGTTTATTTTGGTTTCCAAACTCAGCAGAAATTCACGGACATGAGCTTTCCGCCAGTATGCGTACGGGTACGCATACTTATGTAACCAGATTGAGTTGGTTTTGATTTCCAAACTCAGCAGAAATTCACGAACGTGAACTTCCGCCAGTATGCGTACGGGTACGCATACTTACCCAGTCTCCATCAACCATTTAGTACACATACAAGTATGCATACATTTGGTTCCCGGTTTTGGACTTATACACTAATGCGTGAACACATTATATGCTTATATCCAAAGATGGTTACATGTTCTAAACTCTTTATTTCAATCATTGAAACATTCTTAGAGGATGTTAAATAGAGGTTATTCACACACTATTTTTCATCAAAGAAATTTTTAAGATATTGAAATAATCAACATGACTTTCATCACTTGTAAAGATGAACTTGGTCAAAGTGAAAGCTTACCAACACATATTTCGAGAGCGAGATAAACTCGGCTTGAAATAGCAAATGTGTATAATCGAAGTCTATATAGCAATACGACTTTTGTCTCAAGATAGGAGATAGAGTAGATAGACTTTTTGAGTGATAGATAAGTTCAAGTCTCCATATACCTTTTAGTCGATGAAGTTCCACCAGTTCCTTGAGTAGTTCTTCATCTTTGTATGATGAACGCCGTGGAGTCTATAGCTCAACTACACTTTCTATCCTAGTCCGAGACTTAGCTATAAGTAGACTAGAAATCAAGACTTATAGTTTTGGCAACTAAACTTGACAACAAGCTTGAGATAGCAACGCTTGCGAGTTCGACCGAACAGTGATCTAACAGTTATACCCCCGCTTTTTCAATTGGTATTAGAGCAGGAAAACACGTTCAAGACCTCATAAGTATGTGTTTGTAGTGATCTCACTTTCTAGACAGTAAAGTCTCTCTAAACGCTTTACCAGGATTGAATTCTAATCTTAGAGAAAGTTCTCAAGAACTTGTTATTCTCCAGAAAAAGTTGGATGAACAAATCCGGATCAACTCTGATCTTGTTACAGAAATTTCAATGTATAAGGATTTGAAGTCTGTCAAAATTCCTTCAATGGATTTGAATAACTCCTTTTGTTATTCTCTGAAGAGTGGTCGCAAGTCAGGTGACAAACGAGGTTTAGGCTTTGTGAAACCTGATGGGACTAAGAACTACTCAAACAAGATTAAAGATGTTGGTCCATGTATGTTCTGTGACTCTTACAATCACTTTCAACATACATGTATATCTTTCCGGAAAAGTTTAAAGGTTGCGAGTAATCTTCATAAGAAAGCTGAACAACTGTTTACTTCTCTAAAAAGGTGTACAAAATTAACAAGAAATCCTAAACGGGATAGTAATGTTAGTATGGGAGCTTTTTCTCTAAAATCAACATCATTTTTTCAATGGTTTCTTGACAGTGGATGTAGCCAACATATGACTGGTGATCTCTTTTGGTTTGTAACTTCAAGCGACTTTGAAGGAGGTACCGTAACATTCGGATATGGGAGGTGCTGCTACATAAGCAAGAAGGGGACGATCAAACTTCCCAGCATTCCTGAAATCCATGATATAGTATATGTTAAAGGTATGACTGCAAACCTTCTTTCTATTAGTCAAATCTGTGACAAAGGCCATAGAGTTGTCTTCAATGCAAATGGATGTGACATTGTAGACAAAACCGGAAAAGTAATTTTTCAGGGAACTCGTGGTAAAAATAACTGTTATCTTCTTGATACTCAGTTTAGTAACTGTTGCAATTTGACTAAGGTGGAATCTACACATCTTTGGCATGAGCGTTTTGGTCACGTCAATTATTGTATTCTAACTAAAATCATCAACAAAGAACTTGTTAGAGGCATTCCCAAAATCAATGTAAAGATTGATGGTGTATGTGGTGCCTGTCAAAAGGGTATACAAATGAAAGTTCACCATAAATCATCTCGAGATATTCTCACCAAAGCTCCACTTGATTTAATTCATATGGATCTCTTCGGACCTATTCAACAATCTACAGTTGTGGGTATGAAGTATGCTTTAGTTATGGTAGATGATTACACCAGATTCACTTGGGTAGCATTTCTAGCTCATAAGAATGTAACCCTTGATGAATTCAAGATTATTGTTAATAGAATCCAGAATGAACAAGGTCGCAAACTAAAGAAAATTAGAAGCGACCGTGGAACTGAATTCAAAGACACTAAGGTGTTTGAATTTTGTGACAAACTGGGGATTATTCAACAATACTCACCACCCATTACTCCTCAAGCTAATGGAGTTGCAGAAATAAAGAATATGAACATTCAGGAAATGTCCAGGGTAATGCTCCATAACAAAAACTTACCTTTAAGGTTTTGGGGAGAAGCTGTTTTTACAGCATGTTATTTGATCAACTGTGTCTACCTACGGTCTAAAACCCTAAACACCACTTATGAGTTGTGGTACGGTAGGAAACCCAACTTACACTATCTCCGAATGTTCGGAAGTAAGTGCTACATTCTAAAAGATCGAGATCAGAGAGGGAAATTTGATACTAAAAGTGATGAAGGTATCTTTCTTGGCTATGCTTCTGGTAGTCGTGGTTTTCGAGTTTTTAATCTCAGAACCCAAGTTATGATGAAATCTGATAATGTTATCATTGATGATATTAGCAATTTTAATCATGATAATCCTCCTGCTGAATTACCCACAACCGAGGCAATTGAGAAAGTCAAAGAAATCCCAGAATCAGTGGAAGTTGTCCCAACTGTTACTGATCCTGATATTTCTAGTGACGAGGAGAAGAGCACTGATCAAGCTACTCCTGTTGAACAAGAATGTGTCCCTCCACGACACCTCTGGGTTCAAAGGAATCATGATTCCAACAGTATTATTGGAGGAAGAGATTCTACTGCTAAGAAAAGAGGACAACTTCAAAATATTTGTAATTTTGGTTGTTATCTTTCTCAAGTAGAACCGAGAAATATTGACAAAGCTCTTAGCGATCCCTTTTGGGTGAATGCAATGCATGAAGAGTTAAATCAATTTCAAAGACAAGATGTATGGGAATTAGTACCTTGTCCTCCCAATATCAATATTGTTGGTACAAAATGGATATTCAATAATAAGTCTGATGAATTTGGTACGATTGTAAGAAATAAAGCCAGACTTGTCGCTCAAGGATATTCATAGATTGAGGGTATCGACTTCGACGAAACCTTTGCTCCTGTGGCACGCCTTGAGTCCATATGGTTGTTATTAGCTCATGCTTGTTTTCTTAAGGTTAAGCTGTTTCAAATGGACATAAAATCCGCGTTCCTAAACGGAAATTTAAAGGAAGAAGTCTATGTTGCTCAACCTAAGGGTTTTGAAAATCCTGATTTCCCTGATCATGTCCTTAAACTTAAAAAGGCATTATATGGGTTAAAACAAGCACCTCGTGCCTGGTTCGAAAAACTAACTACTTCTCTTCTTAGGAAAGGTTTTTCGAGAGGTGGAGCTGATAAAACCTTGTTTACCAAATGGAGTGGGAAAGATGTTGTCATTGCTCAGGTCTATGTAGATGATATCATCTATGGTTCAACTTATGATAAACTTGCAAAATATTTTCAAGTCTCTCTTGGCAAAGAATTTGAAATGAGCAATGTTGGTGAATTAAAGTTCTTTTTAGGATTACAAATTCAGCAACATAAGGATGGAATTTACTTATCTCAAGAAAAATATGCTAAGGATCTTGTCTCAAGGTTCGGTATGGATAAGTCAACTCTAAAACTGAAACCTATGCCCACCACTGGTAAACTACATAGATATGAGAAAGGAGTAAATGTGGATAAAAAACTTTATCGATCTATCATTGGCAGCCTTTTATATCTTACAGCTACTAGACCTGATATTGCTTTTAGTGTTGGTTGTTGTGCTAGGTTTCAGGCAAATCCAAAGGAATCTCATCTTGCAGCTGCAAAAAGGATCATATGATATGTCAATCACACGGTCGGGTATGGTCTATCTTATACTTTTGATACTAACACCGATCTTTCTGCCTATTCAGATGCTGATTGGGCAGGATGTGTAGAAGATAGAAAAAGTACATCAGAGGGTTTCTACTATGTAGGATTGAATCTTGTGGCTTGGCATAGCAATAAACAAAATTCACAATCCCTATCTACATGTGAAGCAGAGTATATTGCTGCAGACTCATGTTGTACTCAACTTCTCTGGATGAAACAAATGCTTGTTGATTATGGAATTCATACCGGAATAATGAAGATCTTTTGAGACAACTCTAGCGCGTTTCGAATCACTGAGAATCCTGTTGAGCACTCAAGAACTAAGCACATCGCTATAAGGTACCATTTTATTCGAGATTTATATGAAAATGGTATCATAAATATGGAACTTGTGCCTTCCGAACAACAATAAGATGAAATTCTCACCAAACTATTAGATACTGCTGCTTTTCAACACTTACAGCAGTCTATTGGTGTTTTTTTGGTTTATTAGTCATTCCTAAACTCTTTCCCCTGCACTTATCTCGATCTGTTGGGCAATTGAGTTTGGAACTCCAGTAAGTGTTACTTCAATTCTGCATTTGTTTCAGTAGTTGAATTTCTGTTAGGTATCTTAGTGTTGTTTTTCAAAAAAATCCTTATTTTCTTGTGAAAGTAAGGTCGCTCTTGTTGTTCCTTTTGGAATGACATTTTATGGGGGAGAGTTCTTAATTGAACTTGTGCTTAATTGCCAAATCTTTGTGGGGAGTGCGGCTGTGGAATATTATAGGGGTTATCTTGTATCTTTATAAACTCCTTGATGAATGCATTTAGTTTCGGCTATATGATTGCATCTGAACAAGTTGATATGTGCTTTTCTTTTGGTCATGAAGTGTCTCTATGGAAATTTCATTAGGATCCCACTAATTTTTGTACCTTTGCCAATTTTATTGACAAAAAGGGGGAGAATTAATGTGTAGTTCAAACTACAAATACATAAGTTTTACGTATCATTATGTAAAGGGGGGTGGTTTTCATGTGAGATGGAGTATTGACTAAGGGGGAGTGATACATATCACCATAGTATTGTTGTCGAAGTTTTGATACAATTGAACTTTGATGCTGTGTAATAATACTATAACACTGTATAACAATGATTGAGAGCTATTGATTTCTCATTGTTATGGCTACGGATCTTCAACAACAATGATGCTGAATTGAATACCTTTGGAATCATTGGAGTACTTGGAAGTGATGAATATTTCGAGTAATGTTGAAGAACCAAGGAGATCAAGCATTTGGAAGAGAAGCTACAAAGTTTATTTATTTCGTAATCCATATGTATTGATAGTTTTGTCATTAAAATTGACAAAGGGGGAGATTGTTAGAGTACTGCTCGGTCGAACTCGCAAGCGTTGATATCTTAAGCTTGTTTGTCAAGTTTAGTTGCCAAAACTATAAGTCTTGATTTCTAGTCTACTTATAGCTAAGTCTCGAACTAGTATAGTAAGTGTAGTTGAGATCTAGACTCCACGACGTTCATCAAATAAAGATGAAGAACTACTCAAGGGAACTTGTGGAACTTCATCAACAAAGAGGTATGTGGAGACTTGAACTTATCTATCACTCAAAAGTCTATCTATTCTATCTCCTATTTTGAGACAAAAGTCATATTGCTATATAGACTTCAATTATACACATTTGCTATTTCGAGCCGAGTTTATCTCGCTTATCTATTTCTAAAAATATGTGTTGGTAAGCTTTCGCTTTGGTCAAGTTCATCTTTACTCGTGACGAAAGTCATGTTGATTATTTCAATAACTTGAAAATCGCTTTGATGAAAATAGTTTGTGGATAACAACTATTTTAACATACTCTAAGAAAGTTTCAATGATTGAAATGAGAGTTTAGATCAAGTAACCATGTTTGGATATAAACATAGTGTGTTCTCACATTTGTGTAAAAGTCTAAAACCGGGAACCTAAAGTATGCGTACCCGTACGCATACTGGCGGAAGTTTCACGTCCGTGAATTTCTGCTGGAGTTTGGAAATGTGAATTGGTATGCGCACCCGTACGCATACTGGCATAACCAAACTCGGTCCGACCACTTTAGTATGCATACCCATTTGCATACTTAAGAAAGTTACTTTCTAAAATCGGTTTGTTCATGAACTAAAACATTTATATAATAAGAAATGCAATCTATGCAAACCGTGGCTATAATGTTTATGAATTGATTCGAGTGAATCAAAATCGATTTTGCTTCGATTGTGTCTTGTATACTTCTATAAGATCTAAGCAATCGAACAACTCTCTAACTAGTTCATTTGAGTCACTTGAACTAGTTATGGTGAAGATGAATAAGGTTGATATGAAAGTGCTCATATGGCTAACCATTGGTTAACTATTGTTGAACCAACTAGGTGTACATGTTTAGGTACGGTTACTCAAACCTAGATGAAGGTGCATTTCATTTGTGTATAACAAGCTAAGTTCGATCTAACGGTTGAAAGATATTAGCTTGAATCTAATCAGATTTTCATATAACGGTGAATATTGAATGCTTTGTTACCAAGGAAACTTAGATCGCAAACCCTGATTTGGAGACTATATAAAGGAGAACTCTAGCAACTGGGAAATCTAATCCCCATACCTCCTGTGTGATACTAGTTGTATAAGCTAGAGTAGATTCTCCTTTAACCTTAGGTTTTTCACGAAACCCTGTAGGTTAACGACTTAAAGACTTCATTGGGATTGTGAATCCAGACCCAACTATTTTCTTTGTAGTTGCGTGATCTGATCTTGCTGTTTCTATCGTGATTGAGTACAATCATAAGATTGGCTTGAGATTTATATCTCCGATAAGAAAGATAGAAAAGTAGTCACAAACACCTCGTCTCATCGTTTGTGATTCCACAATATCTTGTTTCGTTAATCGATTAAGATTATTGTGAGGTGATTGATAATTCTAGACTTTTCTTCGGGAATATAAGTCCGGGTTATCGATTGGTTTCTGTTCACCTTGATTTATCAAAAGACGGAACAAAAAATCATAGGTATATCTGTGGGAGACAGATTTATCTATTCAATGGACTTTTTTGTGTGAGACAGATTTGTTTATCAAGTCTTCGACTTTGGGTCGTAGAAACTCTTGGTTGTGGGTTAGATCAGCTAAGGGAATCAAGTACGTAGTATCCTGCTGGGATCAGAGACGTAAGGAACGCAACTGTACCTTTAATCAGTGTGAGATTGATTATGGTTCAACTACAGTCCAGACCGAAGTTATCTTTGTAGTAGGCTTGTGTCTGTAGCGGCTTAATACAGTGTGGTATTCAAATCTGGACTAGGTCTCGGGGTTTTTATGCATTTGCGGTTTCCTCGTTAACAAAACTTCTGGTGTCTGTGTTATTTCTTTTCCGCATTATATTTTGTTATATAATTTAAATATCACAGGTTGTGCGTTGAATCGATCAATTGGTAAATCCAACCTTTGGTTGGTTATTGAAATTGATTGATCCTTGAACATTGGTCTTTGGTACCGTTCAAGTTATTTCTCTTGTATTCAATCATGCTCGCAAATTCCTATTTTTTTAATTGCGGATTGAATCGAGAAATTGAGATATAACTCTTTGATATACTTTTCTTAAGATTGAGTCTAACTGTCTAGTTGATTCTCTTGAAAGTATATTGGAGTTAGTCCATGATGTGATTTTATGTTGTTGTAAAAAGTGATAAGTAGAGTTCGTTCAACTCGGACTTGTGAAGACTCGATTCTAGACTTATATTCCGATTAAAATAGCAAATACACAAAGATGATATCAATATTACGAGAGACTGGGACTTAAGATTCCACCAAACTTCACAATCAATTGGTTCATACGATGATTCATAACAATACTAGCTCTTTTATAGACTCTATTCCTTTGCCAAAAGTAGATTTTATAAAGCATTAGATGTAAATCATAAGCATAGTGCATCAAAAGTTCTTAGACTAAGCATATACTATCAAACAAAATCACAAATAATCAATGAAAATCATAAATCGATTGAAAAGCAATGCAAAAAGTCATAAGAATCAATTATAATTACCATCAATTGTGAAACATGGCTTCCTCCGTCATCCCAGTGTTGGGGTTTAGCTCATCACGCCGAAAACATGCTCAAAAGATAGAAACATGGCTTAAAAGGTGTTTTTATTGAATAAAAATAATAATACAACGAATCTACATCGCTTTTCTGGCGTTACAGAAATCACCGATACAACTGAAGTGCTGTTAATAAACGATAAATCAGTTCTGTAGTTGAATATAAGACTGCTTCTGCGACGGTCCGGTGTGGGTCGAAGTTCTTCGTGTTCTTCAGCAGCAGCGGGTTTCCTGCAACTTTGATTTTTCGGCTCTGTGGTGTTCTAAACTTCCCCTAACTTTCGACACCCCTTCTATATGACCCAAACAATCTATTTATATCAAAAATACCGATTAAATCTCTCAGAATCTTCTAAAATCTCTTCCTTTCTCTTCACGGCAAAGTTGCGGCAATTTCTTGTTTTAGGATTTCCACGCGTTTCTGAGCTTTCCTTTTGATTCTAAACTCTTCCTTAGATAGATATCAAGCTTTGGGAAGGTTTATAGCACTTTAATCTCTCTAAAATTTCCTAAAATCGGTCACACACGTGACTTTCCATATTTTGATGTTGAGATAAAAATCCGTCGATTGAGCCCAGTTTAATCGATTTCAACACCCATGTTAGATTCCTAGACCCATAAGGAGTCTACCCTATGAAAATAAGAAGTTTAATCGACCCCAAACTCCTCCAAATCACTACCACCAAAACTGCCAGAAACGTGTATATATTTTGGTTTTGGTTTCCCGCCAAAATTTAGAATTTGAACGTGAAGGGGTAAGGTTACCCCTTATCCAGTGGTCGCCTCTTATCCGTTGCTGGAGTCCGCATAACACTCATCCCTTGGGTTGCATTTATCAACTTTTCGAGCCAATTTAGCCGCAAAAGCCCATTTTTCCAAAAACACCTACAAGGGATAAAATACAAAAATTAGTACAAAAATGGGTACTAAAACTATACAAAAAAGAGATAAAAATAGACACATAAATGCGTCTATCAGTCCATCCAGATTGCTAAACGAAATATTTGGTGAGGTTGTTATACCCCCGCTTTTTCACCTATGACAAGCCAAGCAAGGTTAATTAGGTCATAAAACTCCAAAAGGTCGTTTCCTAAGAGTCTCAATACATCAAGAGTTCAAACGCAACAAGGACTCCTTTCAAAAACAGACATCCTCACATTCCAATGCAAAGACTTTAAAACTGATGACAATCCATAAGGAATTTCGGGGTATTTCCTGAAGAATATGTGTTCCCCTATGTCTTCCCAACGGACAAATGAGTTAGGAGATGTGGTCCTAACAACGAAGTAAGTGCATTCTGTAAAGCTCCTGAAATATTTATACGAGATTTCTGATGTTAAAAGTATACACTGATTTGATTGACCAAACGAACTCGGAATCAAGTGATTATTTTTGCATTATAAATATTATCCTCTTACCTTTCAAAGTTGGGGTTGGGGACTCAAATCGGAGTCTGTATGAAGAGTTTACAGCCATTCTCCCTAGGTGTCTCAAATCTGAAGTTTTCCGATGAACACCTAAATGAAGTTAATCCTTGACAAATACGACTACTTCTATTCATTTAATGGTCGAAGGAACATGAATATATGATCATGGAGTAATAAATATCAAGACTTACCGAAGATGACTCAATGGAGAACGAATGATGGGTATCTACATCAGCAAACTCAAGATGATAAGTACTTCTGTTAACTTCTATGTCATCAGTTTGGAGATTAGTATCGTTTTGAAAGAAGAACAAGGTTGCCATCTATGCAAAAGGAAGATGCTATCACTCAGCACGCCATGATCAAATTCAATTCAAGTACACCAAGTATTAAAAGTTAGCACACGAATTTCCTTCAGAGTGCAATATAAATACTACTTCAAATAGAAGGATGAATCTCACTTGAACAAGGAAACCGATTTCCAAAAAGAGTCTAGGATGTGTTCTACTTGTTTCTATCCTAACCCAAGTAAATCACAAGTCATGCCAAAGTTTCTCCACATCCTTGAACGCGGACTTATCAAGGAAAAAGGCAGAAGTAAACACAGAAGTGCCCCTAGTTCGATATTTTGGCTATTTTTGAAGAAAAATGGGATTTGGCTAAGAGAGGTGATCAAGTTCTTATATACTCATGGAACCAGACCCATACACACGGTTTTCAAGTTACCTCATCCTCTAATCCGTCCAACTAGAGTTCAAGTCAAGCAAGGAAAGGAGTTTTAGGAGAAGACAAAGGAATTCAACTCAAACAAGGAATTCTACTGTGAATAAAATTCGTGGAACATACTGGACCGGTTTGCAAACCTAGTACACATCCAAAATACTTCTCTTTTCAGTTTTATTTCAAAAGGGAAGATCTCCAAGCAAAAGGAAAAGGAATTAAAGTCAAAAGAGGAAATTAAAGGGATTTGGCTCAAATAAGGAAACCTAGGGTTTCCCTTCTTCCAAAACCTCTACAAGCCGTGTCCAATCCCTTCCTATGTGTAAGAATGGTTTCCTAGGTTAGCGTAACGTCACTTATTCTCTCGGAATTTTTTTAGAGGGACTAAAGTCGAAGAGAATTAGGGTTTTGACGAAAATAACCCTAATTTCAAGAATTTGACAAAAAAGGGATTTATTCTAAAAGAGAGGGGGCCGAGCCTCTCCATATTCTATTAGACGGTTCTCTACACCTCTCCCAACCCTTTTATCTTTGACCAAAATACCCTTATTTCACAATTTTGAATATTTTCAAAGAAGAAGGCCCTAATACAGCCAGATACCAACCAAGCTCTCATTTACTCATTCCAAAGGCCTCATACACGTGAATATTGAGTTCTATAAGTATTCGAAGAAGAACGGGATTGAAACGGAATCCTGGAAAAGCATAATTTTGGAGAAAATAAAGGGAATTTAGCTTATATAGGGAAGTTCGAGTTCATAATTTCCAAAAAGCAAGACCGTGCCTCTCTCCCTCTCTGAATCCGTGACCATGCCTAAGGAATCTCACAGAGTCTCTCATGTCAGGAAAAAATCAGGCTCATATTGGTTTTTGATGAAAATACCCTTGCTTTCAAAATATGTATTTTCTTTCGGAAAAAGGGTGTCTGATTAGTATAAGGGATTGAACGATCTCTCTTCATACAAGGTACTAAATACTCAATAAATATACACGCCTACCAAGCCTTTTCAAGTCTCTCCAGAGTATCTGAAGGAGTCATACACAAACAAAAGAGGAATTAGGGTTTTAGTGTAATACAAGCCCGAACTCAGAATTCGTATGGGATAAGGACTCTGCAATTCATAAAGGAGTATCTCTATTCTCTCATGGATCTTCACCAATATCAAGGACATACAGAAGTCGTATAAATTCCTCTCTTCTCCAAAATACTCACCTGTACAAACTCGGAAGCTTAGGGATATACAAAGACATAAAATTAGGGTTTTGGCCAAGTAAACCCTAATTTGCAAACCCCATTCGACCAAGATGTAAATCTCATATATATTTTCAAGGCTCCATTCCCATTCCAATGACGCCTCCCAGCGCAAACGCCTCGAAGGATTCTAAGTCCATAGTTGATTTCAAGTTCAGAATCAGAACAAACGAAGACTAAGCATCGATTTAGGGACTGTACAAGTCTAAAAGAACGAGTGGATTATAACTTCGCATTGTCACCATATATATAGTCATTATAGAACAATCAAGGTTCCACTCTGAGTAGGGGACTTAATGTAGATGGTGAAATTTGGATAAGGGGCAAAAGTATCATTTCAAAACCATAAGATAAAACTCAACTCTCACGGGAGAGATAAAGCCCTTGGCCATCAAGGAACCCCTATCCACAATTTCTAGTATATGTCCTCGCGATACAATGATGGTTGTGATGCCGTGATTCCTAGCGCACATCCCCGCGAGATACTGCTGGTCATGTAGGTTCTATAGAGCGTAAAACGTCCCCGGCAGACTTATGAACCAGAACAACCACAATTGAAGAATGTCTTCGCGAGACGCAGCTGATTGTGCCATGATTCCTAGTATACATCCTTGACGAGATACTATTGGTCTTGTAGGCTCTGTAGATGCGTAAAAACATCCCCGGCGGACTTATGACTCAGAGAGGAGACATACATTTCTCCTGTAAGCACGACTCACCCTATTTGAGATCAAATACTAATTCCTAGTGCATCATCGCGAGATACACTGGTCATGTCTACTCTAGGCTCTGACTCGGCTTACAGAGGTTTCAGAATAATTCATAGGACATCCCCGCGAGATACGCTGGTTATTCTACCTGTAGATGGGGAAAAACGATTTGCTGGTTTTTTAGGAAAGTGAAAAGACGACCGATCGGACGAGACTCCTCAACCGATTAAACTTCCTAACCTCACACAGATGCACTGCATGGAAGTGCTTTGAGTTCGAGAGATCAATCTGTAGGACTCCGACCTAAACCAAGTCAATGGTCGTTCCAGAGTCAATTCGGTCACAAAGAGGGAGATGGGTTGATCTGTAGGAGGAAAGCTGAGAATTGTGGGATCAATGATTATCAAGGATTGTGGATGTGTTGAAGGTTTCTATAAGTATGTGTAAATAAGTTTCGATCGAGAGAATTTTTTTGTGGACGAATGTTGTTTTCAGTCATCGATCCCGAACTTATTTATATTGTCAGAATAGTAAACACATTGATCCCAGTAAGTATGACGGTTTCTTGAGTGAAAGAATAGGGAAGTGGGAGATCATGGTAAAATCAGTTCCATGTCGTGTAGAGACTTGATTAATCATCCACCCACTACTTTGCTAACTCCCTCAACCGCTTTCACAACTTACTCACGTTTCTCATCGTGGATGAACACACGTGTCGTAGGCCGCCAGACCAAAACTCTAATTGATATCCCCCATGTGACGTGATTGATGTCTCACGAACGTGGAGTCTGCAAAGCAGACGTGTATTTGATAAGTCAGTCGTTGACTTGATTAGACAGTGAGTTTAAGTTTTGTTGAACTAAGCATGAGTGACGAATGCTCAGTGATTCATGGATTGAACATGTCAGACGTATAGTTATTGAATGATGTTGATATTGCTCGTTTAAGCAAATATTGTAAATTCGATAAATTGTTGAATATTGATAGTTGGATCAATACTCGAGCAATTGAGCAAGCATTGCTCGATTCGATAAATTACTGAATATTGACAGTTGGATCAATATTCGAGCAATTGAGCAAGTATTGCTCATTCGATGAATTACTGGTAACGTGACCCAATAAAATATTAAAATATTGGTAGCCTATATAATTAATCCAGATGTTGATTGTTGGGTCAACATTGATTTATTAGTGCTTGAAATTGCTCGAGATCATTATTTGCAGAGCATTTGTTCGAAACCCTAATTTTGATCAATTGATAATTTATTGAAA
The DNA here is from genome assembly GCA_023531105.1 of Papaver atlanticum. Classification (NCBI taxonomy): domain Eukaryota; kingdom Viridiplantae; phylum Streptophyta; class Magnoliopsida; order Ranunculales; family Papaveraceae; genus Papaver; species Papaver atlanticum. Next base: position 2,114,719 of record JAJJMB010001752.1, on the reverse strand, counting down.
ATAGGACACTGAGTGATGGAGTTACCATCTACATGGGATGATGGACTCCCATGAAGCGCCCACATGCTTGAGTGAGCGTGCACCAAAGTCCTTTGTTGACTGGTTGGTGAAAGGATGATTAAATGCTGGTTTAATCACATATTAAAATAGTGCTCGTCTGAGCGTTAGGTGATAAAACCTAATTATGGAGAAGTGGGGGACCGGCCAAGGGAGCATAGAACCGGCCCTTGGTGGTGTGGGACCAGCTGACGGTCGATTGAGCAAATTCCAAGTTGGTTGGAAATAGGTTGGACCCAATATGAGCAATTGAGCAAATTAGGTCAGAATTATAAAGATTTGTGGGACCGGCTCCTTTCAAGCCTTAGGGACGGCCTTGGTCGGTCAAGGAAGCATGCCCGTGTTACCATTATGTCCGTGTTTCAGTCTTGAGAGTTTTGGTATTTTCTGGTGTGCGTTTGAGCGATATTGTAGATTTTCAGAAGAGTTCGATCTTTGACTAAAATTCTTGATTTTGCTCGAACGAGCAAGTAGGACTTTGCTCGTTTGATCAATATTTTGAGAATATTAAAATAACAATAATATTTTAATATTTTTCGTGAATAGCCTAGTCGGTCATGTGACCATTTGACTTTTTCATGGTTTGAGCAATATTTGAGAAAATATGAAGAAACCAGAGCTTTTGCTCAAACAGAGGAGTTTCATGAGATGAGGGAAATAATAATCACGAAAACAAGGGATTGAAAGGTGTAGGACCGGTCACAGCAGGGGCATGGCCGGCCAGCTAGGTAGCCCGATCCCGTGACACCTTCCCTTATTTTTATTATTTTTCATGAAACCGTGAAAATATGGAGAAACCGTGAGTTTTGATCAAACATGGAAAGTTGCTCGAATGAAGGAGTCTTCATGAGATTATGAAAATAATAAAATAATAAAATAATAAAAATAAAGGAAGAGGCATGGGGGACCGGCCAGGGCGGCACGACCAGCCGGCCGGTGGGCCCGGTCCCTAGGGCCTCTTTTATTTTTTATTATTATTTTCTCTCTCCTATTTTGTGTAGGATTCCTCGTTTGTCCATATTTTTAAATGCTCGTTCGTGCATTTGAGTGCTCGTTCGTGCATCATCGTTGAGTACACTGCACTATTTTCTTGGGGCTTACTCGGTTATAGTCCAGATGCCCGATTGTTGAATATTTATCACTAATTCATGAAATTCAGCTGAGAATGATTCATGAAACGGAGTAATAATAAAATGAAATGTGTATCTATTACTAATCCATGAATCCAGCCGGGGAATTCAAGGAACGGAGTAATGAGATAAGATGGTTATCTATTACTAATCCATGAATCCATTCGGGGATTCAGGGAACGGATTAATGAGATATAATAGATTATTTTCTAGGAATTCAGTGGTGAATGTCACGATAAAATTAATCTATTTGCATAATCGAGATATGAGATAATTGAAGCATCATATTCGTTCTGAAAGGTGTATAGTCAGGGAACAACATGCAGCGTCGACGTCCTGAAGGCGTTAAGCCCTCTAACAAACAATTATGTCTAGATGACCGCCCAATCATTTTATTCTATATAGAGGGCATGATGAAATGTACATCATCGAACACTCAGCCGGGAGTCCTTTATAGAAACATATTCATCATGGCTCTGAGAGGAATGCTCACTCAGTCAGAGATCGTGAAACGGTTCACGAATCGTAAAACATGAATCGTCACATGCGTTCCTGAAGCTGGGTCAGAAACATGCAGTATCATGATTTTACGATTTTTTCCTTTGTTGAAAATCCACCATCAACATTAAGTACCCTGCTTAGTGAGGGACAATCATGTTCCGCAGTAAGCACTAGATGGTGATTTTCCAGTTGCCGAGACAAGCAGTTGAACTCAGTCGCACAAATGTATTTTCATAATCCTCAATTTGCCCCAATGGTGTCATGTACGTGCAAATGCTCAGGTAAGGACCCTGACAGTATGATAGAGTGTCATACCGTGAACATGGAGAGATGAAGCACTGCCAATTTTGACGGTCGGATGTCCAGTTTTGGTCGGTTTAGCGTTTACGGGCCCGGCCCAAAAAAAGGAAATCCTTGTTTTATTTTGTTTTTGGAAATAAAATTGATATAAAAGGGAAAAAGCCCTAAAAAAAAATCTCTTTGATTGACCGACCACTCTCCCCTTCCACTTTCACGTCCAAGCAGCAGCAGGAGAAAAATTTCTGTCGGAGCTGTCATCGCCGGTTGTCGTCGACGAACTTCCGGCCAACTCCGGCCGATCAAAGGTGCGTTTTTTTGTTGTTGTTGTTGTTCAGTTGTTCATGACTTATTCAAAAACAAAATTTCATAGGTATGCATGCATGCGTAGGTTTTGTGAAAAAACTTGTTTTTTAGCAAACAGTCGTACGTCCGTCCGTCGGTTTAGGATACGAACAATAATCCCTAACATGAAATAAATATATAAATTCTTGAATAGACATGGTATAGTTGTAGTAGAGAAAATTTTGTCTATGAGGTTTCCTGAAAACAAAATTTTATTTCGAATACGAATTTTTTTCATAAAAGTAGAAAAGACCCTCGTTCGTAGATAAATGCTCATACGAGTGATAGGTGTCTAAAACACCTTGATATTTATCTATTGTTTCTGCTTTCTTTGCCAAGTTTTCTTGTAAATTATGTATCTTATGTTTAATTTTTAGTTTTAGGTACTTTGGAGCAAAAGAAGAAGAAACGTCGCTAAAGTGTCATTTCATGTGCAACTGCTGTTGGAGGCGAATTATTTCTCATTATTTGCTTTTATTTCTTCATCTCTATCTGAAAAGCATGTCGGCTTTAGTGATGCAAGTTATGTCTAAAAAGCATGGCAGCTTTAGTGATGTAGAAAAATTGAAGAAAAAAAGTGAATCTGAGAGGTAAGAGACGGCTGCTGGTGGAATAACTCGAAAAGTGGCATTTGCACCTCCGGAGAAAAGTACTAAGGGCACCCCCGAAATTTGCTAAAAATGTCCCAGGAGAAGTGTTGAAAAACACCCAAGAAATTACTAAGGGGAACAAAAATTACTAAGGGGAACCCAAATTACTAAGGGGCACCCCATTTACTATCGCCACCCTAACGGACTGGATAAGGGGCACCTTTCTTCAACCTTTTGAATCTAAAATTTGGCGGGAAATAGGTTTTAATGGAAACAGAATTAGGGTTTGAGAATTAAAGGGGTTTTGATGAGACTAAAAGGCTGAAATTCAATGGGTTTGCTCTAAGTAATGGTCTTCATTTCAGTTAGAATTGGCTAGATTGTCGAGATAAAGCAAAAAAGGGAGAATGTTGTCGGAAAGTTCTGAATTCAATCTAGAGGAATTTCAGTGAGATTCAATCACTGGATTTGTTTGCAATGGGCCTGTTAAGAGTAAACAGGGAGGATATGGGTGATTTATTCGACCCAATTGGGCTGGATAAACTGATTGATGCAAAACAGAGGATAAGGTTTGTTCTCGGGTTTGTTAGAGAATTATAGGAATACGGGTGAGACTCAATCATGGTTTTGGACTTGTACGGGTCTGTTACAGGTAAACAGGATTGGTAGCTGATATGGAATCGATTAAAAAGGAAGATATAGGAGATATACGTAAAACAGAGGTATATGAGTTATCACGGGATAATTTGGAAGCTTAATATGGGAGTTACGTGAGGATTTGGAGAAGGATATCTTCTCTACAAGATTTATTCTATCTTTTGAAGACGCGTACAAATAAAAAGAAGCAGCAGAAAGGAAATAAATAATTCTCGAAGGTATATTTTCCGTGAAAAAGAAGAAAAGAAAAAAAAAGATTTTCCCGAGAGATTTCTTTCCATAGAGATGATTGTTTAGTATAAAAAGGGTCCTTGGGAGTCACAGAAGGCATACGGATAGCCTAGGCGAGAATAGATACTGCAGAATCGAAAAATCACAAGTTTCAGAAAGTTACCTGCTGCTGCAAAACTCAAGAACACGAAGAACATAGCCTGTCAGAAACAGTTGCAGCAGCAGTCTTATATTCAACTGCAGAAGAACAATATCGTACATTGTTTTAGCTGCAGTAGCTCTTCCGCAACTGAACTATTGCAACACTTTTGTGGCTGAATACCTTTAGCGACTAAAAATCATTGTAAGCAGAATTTCATTATTTTTAATACAATGATTAATCAAGTATTCTCCAATCTTCGATTCATGAGTAGCTAGATTTCTTTTCTAGGGTTTTGGAGGAAGTTATTTTCGATGCGTAAATTTTAGTAGTTATTTTCTTTGACAATTACTCCATTTTTTGTGCTTTAAAATTATTAAAATTTTTCTCTTCTTTATATGCTTCATATTAATTGTTTTGGGTAGTTTATCTATCGATCTTTTATAAGCGAAGGAAAATTAGGCCTGAGAATAGTGACGAGAGTCATAAAAAGAGCTTGTAACGTTATATCTTCCAAAGCATGAGATTAGGTTCGAAACTGTTTTGAGTAAAGTATGAGTATTTGTCAAAGAAATTGTTATTGAGTTCACAATCATTGGAAGTAGTGGAATCCAAAACCCTAGATTCTTTTCTCCTTGGTAAACAAAAAAAAAATCAAAGTTTATTAGTTTGTCTGGCTTTTCTTTATTTATCTTGAACCAAACCTCTAAAAAGTCCGAGTATATAATCCCTTTCTTACCACACTTTAAAACTACATCAGTTTTTGGCGCCGCCGACGCGGACTTGCCTTTAGGTTAGGTTTTAGATTTTTATTTTATTTTTATTTTAATTAGATTTATTTTCTTTAATTTTACTTGGGTATTTTTCTTGTTTTTATTGTGCAGGTAATATTCTACATTTATTGTGGAATTGCCTACCAAAAGAGGTAAATAATAAAACCCAACTTTTATTTATTATTTTAGATTTTATTTTCTTTTGTGTATATTTCCTTTATTTTATTTTATTTAATTAAAAATAAACACGTGCACACACCAATTGTATTATTCGTTTGGCACCGATTCTAGTTAACACGTGGTTTAGTACGGTGAACCCTTTGGGCGTTATCATCCGAAACACCACAAACCTCAGCCCAATACCTGGGACCAGTCTTTGACTGTAGGTATATTTTTATGTAGGTAACCCAAGCTTACCTAAATTAGTGAACCCCAACATTTGCATGTGCACGATTTTCTTGCTTCACTAGTATTTTTGCTTGTGTATGCTCAGTTGGAAACGAGTAGGAAATAGACTTGAGGAAAACGACCTTTTTAATTTGACTCCAACCCGCTACACGGATATAAGTGGTACTTCGATTTTTTCCAAGATGGTTAATGAAAATGATGGTGAAGTCCCGCCAACCAAAACCCTTAGGGACCGTTTGAACCCGTCTAGAGTGATACGTGAACCTGGGGTTGTTTTACCGGCCACTACCGTTAAGTTTGATATTAAACATGGGACATTTAGCATGCTTCGAAAATTTAGGGGAATAAAGAATGAAAACCCGTATACCCACGTAAGAGACTTTGAAATGATCTGTGACACAATGAATTATCCGAACGTCACAAAAGATGTGCTTAGGTTGCGTTTGTTTTCTTTTTCCCTAGAAGTGAGAGCCAATGAGTGGTACCATTTGATTCCCTCTAAAAAAATCACCACCTGGGATGGCCTTATAGAGGCTTTTGTTAAGAAGTTCTACCCACACCACAAGACTGCTGCTGTTAGGCAGTCTATCCAAACCTTTAAGCAGAAAATAGGTGAGAGCCTACATGATTACATAGAAAGGTTTAATGAAGTTTTACACCAATGCCCGCACCATGGCTTTGAGAAATCCCACATGGCCCAAATCTTATATGAGAGCCTTGATAGTGAAACCCGAATGCAGGTAGAAACAATGAGTGGTGGAGAATTTACCCATCAAGACCCATATGAATGTTTTGGAGAGTTCATCGAGTTAGATGAAAAGACTCGTCAATGGGATTCAATGAGGGAGCCCGAAATAACTAGGAACCCTATTCATAGGGTCAATAGTTGATAATGGGTCAGATATCCTTAGGCGTCTAGAGGCCTTAGAGTTGAACCAAAGGTCTACCCAAGCCATGAGATGTAACAGTGAGCCCAGAACCTATCTATGTACCATTTGTGGTGACCAAAGTCATACTGGACCTCAGTGCCCCCTGTTTTACCATAGTGAAACAACTCGTGGCCAGGTTAGTGTCTTACATGGAGGTATGAACTCTAGATATGAGGGTCGACCCAAATTTGATCCATACTCTAATACCTATAACCCTGGTTGGAGACATAACCTAATTTTTCATGGTCTAAAGGTTCCCATCAGGGTGGCGCATCTAGCAATACACCACCAGGTTTTCCTAGGAATCAACCTCAAGAACCAAGTACAGTTGATCCTAAGATGATGTCTTTAGAGGAATCTATGAAACTCTTGTCCCAAAGTGTTGTCCAGAGTAACCAGAAATTCGATGATTTTGTCTTGTTGAGTCAGCGTAACCAACAAAACAGTGACCAATCTATTGCCAACTTAGAGACTCAAATAAGTCAACTTTCGAACCGGTTAAATGATAGGGAGAACGGGACATTTCCTAGCCCAACGACTCCGAATCCGAAAGGAGTCAACCAGGTTAATGGGTCGGGAAGTTCTAACCACAATGAACATGTCAAAGCAGTTATCACCCTTAGGAGTGGTAAAACTCTAGAGAACTCGGTATAACCACCTAAGGATAATAATCCAGCTGAAAAGGAGATTGAAGTTGACCAAACTTCGTCTAAAGACCCTAATGGACCTGAGAGTGCTAAAATTCCAAGTGAGGAAAATATCCCTGAGAGAGTGTACATACCACCTACACCATTTCCTCAGAGACTCGCTAAGAAAAAGCCTAGTACATATGCTGAAATCCTAGACATCTTTAAGCAAGTTAAGATCAACCTTCCCTTGTTAGATGTAATTAAACATGTACCTGCTATGGCTAAGTTCCTAAAAGAGATGTGCACTGTCAAGAGAGACGCGAGTGTCCATAAAAAGGCATTTTTGACCCAACAAGTTAGTTCCATAATCTCACAAAAGTACCCAGTCAAATTTAAATATCCTGGTTGTCCTACTGTCACATGTGTTATAGGTAGCCAAAAGATAGAAAATACTCTTTTAGATCTTGGGGCTAGTGTGAATCTTTTACCTTTCTCGGTATATGAACTACTTGGACTAGGTGAGATGAAACCAACTAAGATAACACTACAGTTAGCCGATAGGTCAGTCAAAATCCCACGTGGAATTATTGAATACGTTTTGGTTCAGGTAGAAAACTTTATCTATCCAGTTGACTTTGTGATTTTGGACACTCAACCTGTCTCTAGTCAAGATATCAATATCCCAATCATCCTAGGTCGTCCGTTTCTAGCCACTGCAAATGCAGTCATACATTGCCAAACTGGCCTAGTATAATTTTCCTTTGGTAATCAGAAAATCTCGGTGAATGTTTTTAAGGCATTACAAGCCCCACCGGACCCCGAACACTATGAGTCTATATGCATGATTGATTCTCTAGTTAAGAATACCTTTACCACTAATAGTGTTAGTGATCCTTTAGAGGCGTGCTTGGCCCATTTTGGGGCCTACTATGATGAGGATAGTCATTTTGAAGAAGTTAATGCGTTGTTGGATTTGGCGCCAATAATGAATTAAGGAAAATGGCAGCGTATACCAGAACCTCTTCCGCCGACCATAGATAAACCCATCCCATCATCAGTTAAGGAATCCACCCTTGAATTAAAGTCGCTACCAGATACATTGAAATATGTATTTCTTGGTAGTGAAAATACTCTTCCTGCCATAATTGCCTCTGACTTAGAGCCCAATCAGGAAAGTAGATTAGTTAGTGTTCTCCGAGAGCACAAGACTGCAATAGGGTGGACTATAGTAGATTTGAAAGGAATTAGTCCTGCTGATTGTATGCACCATATCTACCTAGAAGAGGGTGCCAAAACCTCAAGAGAAATGCAGAGACGTTTGAATCCTAATATGAAGGAAGTTGTTCGCACTGAGGTGCTCAAATTATTAGATGCGGGTATCATATACCCCATCTCTGATAGTAAATGGGTCAGTCATGTCCAGGTTGTCCCAAAGAAGTCTAGGATTACAGTAGTTACGAATGAGAACAATGAATTGATCCCTACCCATGTTACTACCGGGTGGAGAGTTTGTATAGACTACCGTAAGATAAACTCGGCCTCAAGGAAAGATCACTTTCCTTTACCATTCATCGACCAGATGTTAGAAAGATTAGATGGCCATAGCCATTATTGTTTCCTAGATGGATATTCTGGTTATAACCAAATCCCTATAGCTCCGGAGGACCAAGAGAAGACAACCTTCACATGTCCATTTGGTACTTTTGCTTACAGGCGTATGCCTTTTGGGTTGTGTAATGCACCTGTAACATTCCAACGTTGCATGCTAAGTATCTTTTCGGACATGGTTGAGCGATTTCTCGAGGTCTTTATGGACGATTTTTCGGTTTTTGGATCCTCTTTCGATGAATGCTTGCACCACCTTTCACTAGTTCTAGAACGTTGTAAAGAAAAGAACTTAGTCCTTAATTGGGAAAAGTGTCATTTTATGGTTAAATCTGGAATAGTGTTAGGACATGTGGTGTCCTCTAAGGGAATAGAAGTTGATAAAGCCAAGGTTGAACTAATATCAAAATTAATACCACCTACGAATGTAACATATGTTAGATCTTTCCTGGGCCATGCTGGGTTTTATCGTCGTTTCATCAAAGATTTTAACAAGATTTCTTTACCCCTGTCGAACCTACTTGCTAAAGATACTGCCTTTGTGTTTGGTGAAGCCTGTGTTACCGCTTTTGAGAAGCTAAAATCTTTGTTGACTTCTTCCCCTATCATCCAACCACCTGATTGGAACCTCCCATTTGAACTCATGTGTGATGCGTCTGATTATGCGGTTGGTGTTGTCCTTGGCCAACGACGTGATAAAGCACCTAGTGTGATTTATCATGCTAGTAGGACCCTAAATGATGCCCAGTTGAACTACACAACCACTGAGAAATAAATGTTAGCCATCGTTTTTTGTTTGGAGAAATTTAGATCATATCTCCTAGGGTCTAAGGTCATAGTCTATTCTGATCATGCCACACTCAAATATCTTATTTCAAAGAAGGACTCTAAACCACGGCTGATTAGATGGGTATTGTTGTTCCAAGAATTTACAATAGATATTCGTGATAAGAAAGGGTCTGAAAATGTAGTAGCTGACCATTTATCTCGTATCCTTGATGAGACTAGAGATGATAAGAGACCGATCCATGACACGTTCCCTGATGAGCAGTTATTTTCCATCTCTGTGTTACCCTGGTTTGCTGATATTGTCAATTATTTGGTAACTGGTCAAATGCCCGGCCATTGGTCTAAACATGATAGAGCTAAATTCTTGTCTGAGGTTAAATACTTTTTCTGGAATGATCCGTACTTATTCAAATATTGTCCTGATCAGATCATCCGTCGTTGTATTCCTGACAACGAAATCTCCAGTGTTTTGACTTTTTGTCATTCTGGAGCTTGTGGGGGTCACTTTAGTTCTAAGAAAACATCTGCGAAGGTTTTGCAACCTGGTATTTATTGGCCAACTCTGTTTAAGGACTCCCACCTATTTTTTCAAAGTTGTGATAGGTGCCAAAATTAGGAAAGATGACCCGACGTAATATGATGCCACTTAGTCCTATACTAAAAATAGAAATATTTGATGTGTGGGGTATAGATTTTATGGGCCCTTTAGTCAATTCCTATGGAAACTTTTACATCTTATTAGTTGTTGATTATGTGTCTAAGTAGGTAGAAGCAATAGCTACCAAGACAAACGATCGCCACGTTGTGATCAAGTTTGTTAGAGACAATATTTTCTCTCGATTTGGTATGCCTAGAGCAATCATTAGTGATGGAGGTTCCCATTTTTGTAACTGGTCTTTCAAGACACTCATGAAGAAATACTCCATTACTCATAAGGTTTCTACACCTTACCACCCACAAACTTGTGGCCAAGTAGAAGTGTCTAATAGGCAAATCAAACAGATATTAGAGAAGACCGTAAACCCTACCCGAAAGGATTGGTCTTTGCGCTTAGTGGAAGCTTTGTGGGCTTACCGAACCGCTTTTAAGACTCCATTAGGGATGTCTCCGTACATACTTGTCTTCGGTAAAGCCTGCCACTTGCCTGTAGAATTAGAACACCGAGCTTATTGGGCCATTAAAAAGCTAAACTTTGACCTATCTACTGCTGGTGATCACCGTAGACTGCAACTCAATGAGTTAGAAGAAATTCGTAATGATGCTTACCAGAGTGCGAAAATTTACAAGGAGAAAACCAAAAAATTTCATGATAAATCGATTATTCGAAAGACATTTGTACCAGGTCAAAAGGTTTTCCTTTACAATTCTCGTTTACATCTTTTCCCTGGTAAATTAAGATCTCGGTAGTCAGGACCATATTTTTTCAAAATTGTTTTTCCCCATGGTGCAGTTGAATTTGAAAATCCTAAGAACGAAGAAACTTTCAAGGTTAACGGTCAACGGTTGAAACCATTCTTGGAGTTACCATGTCATGCAATAGAAGAATCGGAGCTGAGAGATCCTGTCTACCAGGATTAATTTTAACGGGTAACAAAGTCTGGCTGAAGACACTAAACTTAGCGCTTAATTGGAGGCAACCCATACTTGGTGATATTAAGGTCCCTCTGGAGGACCCTGCTGTTGTTGTATATTGGTTTTATTTTTGTTTTTATTTTTTCTTGCTCCCATAGAAAGATTGCTACGCTTCATCCAATGACTATCTTTCTGACTTACCTCTTTATTCCTCTTGTTACTTATATTTTTTGTATTGTACTTTAATTTGAAACATTGAGGACAATGTTAGGTTTAATTTTGGGGGTGAGGGAAAAACTTTTAGTTAGTTTTTAATAAAATAAAAAACTTAAATAATTAAAAAAAAAACAAAAAACAAACAAAAAACAAACAAACTCCGGAGCCTAGAAATTTGTGCAAAATCAGGATGACACTAACCAATCTAAGTGGATGGAAACATCTTGGTTGTAGGAGTTAAGGAATCCAATAACAAAGTCTATTCATAAAAAGACAGAGTTCAGGTGTTAGAATGGAATCATCACACTACGTTCTGTTTTTATTTTATTTGAAAAATTGTATGTTTCTTTAAATGATTTGGTGGGGCCCACACATCGAATTGTTACCACTGCCGGATGGAATAGAGTGATTGAGTTACAAAATAATAAATAGACCAGACCAATCAGACCAAACGGAATAAAAATATATATATATATATATATATATATATAAATTAACACTTGGATAGCAATATGTGTGTGTTCTCCCTGTCTCCGTCGCCTAAACAAGCGTGGAACGCAGGATCCATGGGAACTATCATGTAATCTGCTGATAAGAAGCATGCACTTGGATCCAAAATATCAAATCATGCAGTTGAAAAAAATATAAAAAAAATGAATGAAAAATGAAAAATGAAAAGTTTATTAAATCAACTGTTGGTTCCCTTGTATATGCCAGTGAGTTGATCTAGAATTAAGATTATCGACCGCTGGTTCCCTTGTATATGCCAAGCAGTGTTGATATTAGTCCAGACCAATATCTCAATCCATTAGGATTCATAGGTTCATCTTGGCGGAGGCCTTCAGACAGATATGGGAAACACCGTTCACCTTAGACAACATTGTTTTGAACTATCTATCTCTATAATCCATCTTCTTAATCTATTCATTTGTGTGATTCCGATTATTGATGTCCATAGTGCGACTATCTGAATAGAATTCTGTCACTTATATATATATATATATATATATATATGAATATCTTGTGATCAATGAGAGTATGCCAACCAAGGAGATTTTTTAGTGTCATTCCTGAGTTCTTCACAGATAGCTAAGGTTTGGAATAAAGGTTTTGTGGGTACACCTCTTGTAAACCATCCCGAGACTATAACTCGGCCACTAGGGCCACCTAGGGGTTTAAAGGCTTGTTATACATGCTAAGTGTGACCGTATCCTCAACGAAAGGGAGTTGTATGTTTTAAAATTAGTTTAGTTTGATTTGCTCGAGGACTAGCAAAGTCTAAGTGTGGTGGAATTTTATAGGTGTCTAAAACACCTTGATATTTATCTATTGTTTATGCTTTCTTTGCCAAGTTTTCTTGTAAATTATGTATCTTATGTTTAATTTTGAGTTTTAGGTACTTTGGAGCAAAAGAAGAAGAAACGTCGCTAAAGTGTCATTTCATGTGCAACTGCTGTTGGAAGCGAATTATTTCTCATTATTTGCTTTTATTTCTTCATCTTTATCTGAAAAGCATGTCGGCTTTAGTGATGCAAGTTATGTCTGAAAAGCATGGCAGCTTTAGTGATGTAGAAAAATTGAAGAAAAAAAGTGAATCTGAGAGGTAAGAGACGGCTACTGGTGGAATAACTCGAAAAGTGGCATTTGCACCTCCGGAGAAAAGTACTAAGGGCACCCCCGAAATGTGCTAAAAACGTCACAAGAGAAGTGTTGAAAAACACCCAAGAAATTACTAAGGGGAACAAAAATTACTAAGGGGAACCCAAATTACTAATGGGCACCCCATTTACTATCGCCACCCTAACGGACTGGATAAGGGGCACCTTTCTTCAACCTTTTGAATCTGAAATTTGGCGGGAAATAGGTTTTAATGGAAACAAAATTAGGGTTTGAGAATTAAAGGGGTTTTGATGAGACTAAAAGGCTGAAATTCAATGGGTTTGCTCTAACTGACTAAACATTAATTGTAATGGTCTTCGTTTCAGTTAGAATTGGCTAGATTGTCGAGATAAAGCAAAACAGGGAGAATGTTGTTGGAAAGTTCTGAATTCAATCTGGAGGAATTTCAGTAAGATTCAATCACTAGATTTGTTTGCAATGGGCCTGTTAAGAGTAAACAGGGAGGATATGGGTGATTTGTTCGACCCAATTGGGCTGGATAAACTGATTGATGCAAAACAGAGGAGAAGGTTTGTTCTCGGGTTTGTTAGAGAATTGGAGGAATACGGGTGAGACTCAATCATGGTTTTGGACTTGTACGGGTCTGTTACAGCTAAACAGGATTGGTAGCTGATATGAAATCGATTAAAAAGGAAGATATAGGAGATATACGTAAAACAGAGGTATATGAGTTATCACGGGATAATTTGGAAGCTTAATATGGGAGTTATGTGAGGATTTGGAGAAGGATATCTTCTCTACAAGATTTATTCTATCTTTTGAAGACGCATACAAATAAAAAGAAGCAGCAGAAAGGAAAGAAATAATTCTCGAAGGTATATTTTCCGTGAAAAAGAAGAAAAGAAAAAAAAAGATTTTCCAGAGAGATTTCTTTCCATAGAGGTGATTGTTTAGTATAAAAAGGGTCCTTGGGAGTCACAGAAGGCATACGGATAGCCTAGGCAAGAATAGATACTGCAGAATCGAAAAATCACAAGTTTCAGAAAGTTACCTGCTGCTGCAAAACTCAAGAACACGAAGAACATAGCCTGTCAGAAACAGTTGCAGCAGCAGTCTTATATTCAACCGTAGAAGAACAATATCGTACATTGTTTTAGCTGCAGTAGCTCTTCCGCAGCTGAACTATTGCAACACTTTTGTGGCTGAATACCTTTAGCGACTAAAAATCGTTGTAAGCAGAATTTCATTATTTGTAATACAATGATTAATCAAGTATTCTCCAATCTTCGATTCATGAGTAGCTAGATTTCTTTTCTAGGGTTTTGGAGGAAGTTATTTTCGATGCGTAAATTTTAGTAGTTATTTTCTTTGACAATTACTCCATTTTTTGTGCTTTAAAATTATTAAAAAAATTCTCTTCTTTATATGCTTCATATTAATTGTTTTGGGTAGTTTATCTATCGATCTTTTATAAGCGAAGGAAAATTAGGCCTGAGAATAGTGACGAGAGTCATAAAAAGAGCTTGTAACGTTATATCTTCCAAAGTATGAGATTGGGTTCTAAACTGTTTTGAGTAAAGTAAGAGTATTTGTCAAAGAAATTGTTATTGAGTTCACAATCATTGGAAGTAGTGGAATCCAAAACCCTAGATTCTTTTCTCCTTGTTAAAAAAAAATAAAAAATAAATGTTTATTAGTTTGTCTAGCTTTTCTTTATTTGTCTTGAACCAAACCTCTAAAAAGTCCAAGTATCGAATCCCTTTCTTACCACACTTAAAAACTACATCAACGAGCAAAAGGAAAGCTCTTTTTTTTTTTTTATAACTCACGTAAATTTTTTTTTTTTTTTTTGCAATTTACGTGAGTTAGAATTTTGTAAAAATCAAATTTTGAGTTTGAGTAATTGTTGAAAGCAAACAATTTTTTGATAAAATATTGTTTGTATGGATTTCATTATTTGATAGAGGATACACAAAAAATCAATGAGTGTTCACCCGGTGGGAGTCGCTCACACGGTGAAATTATGTGAATTGCTCACATGACGGAAGTTTCGTAAATTGTTCACAGTTTTATGAAAATCATGTCATGATTTTGAATAACAAATTTTGTTCGTCCTTGTAGGTTTGAAAAAGCGAACAAATTCTCGAGGTTATAATCACTACATCTAATGAAACTGTAAACAAGTAAGAGTTGGAGAGTTACCATTTTAACGCATATTGTTGCCAGCTAATTTTGACTCCGCGTTTTTGGAATAAGATATTGGCAGCTCCTGGTGATGACTATGTCTCTAACTCTTCTGGGAAATGTTCCAGAAACATCAAACCGAAGATGAAGAATTCAGCAGATGCCCGTGCAGAGGTGGACCAACTTTTCAGAAATGCCAGAAATCTGATACGTGGCATGTCTCTTGCTCATCTGAAGGCCATTCGTGAGGAAGTGAATGACTTCCTGACTTATGTGGACGCGGAAGAGAAACAAAGACATGACAAGCAGAAAAGAAAAGTTGAAGATGAAAAGCTTGCAGCTCATCGACAGAAAAGACGGCGACTTCAACAAGCGAGACTAGCGGCTGAAGATGAGGTCCAAACGCGTCCTAATGGTATAGCTTCCGATTCATATGCTGAGGAAGTTGAATCTGTCCGGAAGCCTTCTGAACGTAGAGTTAAGCCATATCTACCAGGTATGAGAACTGATCGGTTGGTGATGTGTTCTCAATAATGTTGTAGTAATAGGTTCGTTGAGACTTGTGAAAGCAATAGATTTTAGACTTAATGAAACTTAAAATATAGCAAACTCAAAATAAAAAGTGATATGAAGATTTTAAAAATAGACCAAGGCTCCGGATTCCACTATTCCTTCTAGTTGATTGGTTTATAATGATATTTCTGAAATTATTATTAAGCTCTTTTTCTCATTAATTCACTATTAATCCATAAGGTGTCCAAATATTAAATTGTAATCCCCAAGCATGAATTATCAAAGAAATTGATTCTAAGCATAACACATCGAATTGATTCACAACTAATTAAGAAAACCAATTTTATCTTTATGTTGATCCTAGTGAATTAAATAAAATAAATAATTTAAGAAATTGTAAAAGAGATTACCAATCAAGCATGAGTAAATAGTTTCCTCCTTTGCCTTGATCACTGGGTACTTAGCCTCTCATCATGTTGGAAACACGCTCAAAAGTGGATTTCATTGCTCAAAGTGTTTACAAATGATGAAAAATGGGAGAAAATGATTAAAACCAGGTTTGTAACAATTATATTTGTTACAAACCAAACTGTTACAGAGAACGATAAATATAAACTGTCGTTGGAACTGTAGCAATTACGACTGTTCCTTTTGTGTCTTATGTTCTTCGTGTTCTTCACAGCAACAACAATGGCACTTCTCTGCAACTCTGATTTTTTTGTCTCTGTAATGTTATGAACTCTCCCTAATCACTCCGTAGCGCTTCTATGACCACCAGAACACCTTTTATACCCTTCTCCGGCTCAAGAATCACGCCCCATAACTCCAAAAAAATATTTATTCTTTAATGCTGTCAATCACGGGATTATCTCCATCACGCCCTATGCATGCGTCTTTGAGCTGTCAATAATTCAAAATATAGATTACAACCCTAAAAGAGAAAATATCTTCCCTATTTAATCCCAAAATTTTCCATTTCCATCCCAACGATATCCCGAGAATAAAACCTTCCTTGTTTCACGTGATTATGTGAAATCTTCCTTATTGATTTAATTCAAAGCAGTTACCAATCAAGTGTTGTCACTACAGCTCATTCCAACTCCAAGTGTGCGAAAGAATCACTAAAATTAATACAGAGAGTACGCTGTTGGAAATGATATTTTCCCGCCAAAAATGATTTCAAAAGGTAGAGGATGGAGTTCCCATATCCTGTTCGGGGGTGCTGATAGCAATAGAGTGTAAATAGTAAATAGGGTGCCCCTTAGCAACTGGGCGCCCCTTATCCAAGCTGAGAGTCCGTTTAGCAATTGTCCTCTGGGGGGTGCCTTTACCAACTTTTCGAGCCGATTTTTACAAAAATGTTTATTGCCCAAAAATACCTATAAATACATAAAACACCATAATAAGTACAAAATCGAGCACTAACAATACAGAAAATTGAGGAAAACTTAGACACAAAAATGTGTCTATCAGTTGGCCAATGATGATCTTCGGGTAGAGTATGAAGAAGATGAATATTTAGACGTAATGTATGGCGACCCCGAAGACCAATTGGAAGAAGTCCCCAGTGATGGTTCTGATGATGACTCTGAGGGAGAGCTTGCAGAAAATTCCATGGCAGATGACGATCGCGAGTCAGATGATGAATCTGATGACTCTGATGATTAGTCTTGCTTGCAATCCTTTCTAAGATCGTTTATTTTGTTGAAGTAGATATTATTCTGATCATTTGAGTAATTTGACTATAGAGACGTTGCATTAGAAATTACTTTTCAAACAATAATACCTTATCATATCTTCTGCCCAATCCTTCTCATGCTTTCAATTGAATGAGATGAACCCATGTTCATGTGTGTGAAAGTTAATCATAATCTTCGGAAGGATGACTGCACAAGCAAACTAAGGAAACATAATTTGCACAAATATCGGTTCCCGTTAAAGTATTGACTGCACGAACTGTCGGTCCCCAGTATTGTCGCTCTTCTTCCACATCACCAACACAATCTAGTTTGAGATCTAGAGTCTCAGTAGAAATCGCAACTAATTGACCATTCGTAGAAGAAAAGTATCCACCGTCTTGTGTTTTGATTTTCAAAACTTAGGATTTTCTATTTATATGACACATCTTCTTCTGCTCCAAACAAAATGATTTGTTGCTGGGCAATCAGGGGAATCGACTTTCGTCTTCCTCTTACAGTTTGAGGCCCAAGCGAACTTTTATGGCTCCTGCTCGTTATAGGTCTGCTCGTGTCGAAGCTGGAACATCCGTGAGTTTCCGACTGGAAATTTCTTCTAATCAAACGTTTATACGATTTTACTGAAATTGAATATTTCTTCGTCGCAGGTTGATGTTCATGTTGTTGTCGAGGCTAGGAAGAGAAAGAATGTAAAGTCTGTGATTGTAGCCGATGGTGATGGCGATAACCATGTTGACGAAAACTCAACCAACTCTATAGATGCTGATTCCAGGGTTGTTGTTCGTGAGTACCCAGCGGCTGGAATCCCATTCGATACTCCCATGGTTAACGCTTGCCCATAAAATCAACTAGTCGGTGGTTTCATCATCCCCAAGTGTTATGCATCCCTTTATACAAAAATTTGGAGGAAGTATGGACACATTGCTACTACTGAGGTATGGAGAGGTTTTATGCCGACCTTATTGACCACAGTTACTGGGTTATTGACATGATGAAATAAACAAGATAAACCTGCGTGATGTCAAAAATGAAGAGTTGCATAGATGGCACGATATGATCTCGAATTGTGAGACCCTGCGGTTTAATATAAGCTGGCTTCGTCGTCGACTCGAGATCATCAAGGTAGATAGGGCGGCTGCTGCTTCTACTACAACTGCCACCATAGAAGAGGAAAAGGCACTCGCTTTGGAGTCGGCAAGGGTTGAGAAAGCTATCCAGGATTTGAGAGTGAAAAACGAAAACTTTTAAAAGAGGCTTGACATGGCTTTCAGTAAGAACTACTTGTTGTTGGATGGTTTGCTCTGAGAGAGCATTTGAGAGAGGTATTTTTTTTTTGTAGGTTTGAGACATGTTTTTTTTAATAAAATAGGATGATTGGAAGAATTTTGTGAGATTCATGAAATATATTTTGAATTTCGAAAGAATGAGCATACTGCATATTCTTTGGAGGAATAGAAATTACATTTCGAAATTTAACATATAATTGTTTACTGATCTTTCAAGCATAATATGCCTTGAGCCACTTGCCATTGATGATTTCCTTCCACCCCTCCATTAACAACTAAGATTTTGTAATATCCGCTGGATACTGCCTTGATGATTACATAAGGCCCTTTCCATTTGGGAGAGAACTTGTGGGCTGACATGTCTTGTTGAATATGCTTTGCTGTTTTCAAAACAAAATCTCCTACTTAAAATGTTCGAGGTCTTACCATTTTGTTGTATGCCTTGGAAATCCTTTGTTTGTAAGTTTCCACATAGTTTTCTACCTTGACCCTTCTTGAATCGAGCATGTCCAATTAACAATTCTTAAATTAGACACTTCAGCTTCATCCCACTGTGCTCCACTGGCTGCTGCAATCCTGGCAGAGGGAATCTTGATCTCAGCTGGGAGAATAGCATCGGTGCCATAGACGACAGAATACGGTAAAGTCCCAATTAAGCTTCTTGGTGTGGTACGGTAGGCCCATAAAGCCATGGGAAGTTCTTCATGCCACATTCGTGGATTGTCATGAACTATTCGACTAAGAATTCGGATCAAGGTTTTGTTGGTGCTCTCTGCTTATCCGTTTCCTTGGGGATAGTATGGTGTGGAGAAAATTTGTTTAGTTCCATATTCCGCGAGCAATTCTGCAACATGTTTGTTGGCGAAAGGAGTTCAATTATCCGTGATGATATGTTTAGGAACGCCGAATTTACATATGATGTATTCTTTGATGAAGGATGCAACCGTGACTCCAGTGGTACTTCGAAGGGGAATAACTTCAACCCATTTGGTAAAATACTCAGTTGTTGTGATGATGTATTCATGCTGCTTCGAAGACGCTGGATTGATTTTTCCGATTATATCTAGTCCCCAGCTGTAAAAGGGCCATGGACTGCTCACGGAATTAATGGAAGACAAGGAGTGTGAATGAGGTTACCATGAATTTGACATTGATGACATTTCTGAACATAGGCAGCTGCATCGTCTTCCATGGTCGGCAAATAATATTTCTCATGGATCTGGAGAAATAATTTCTTATTTCCTTGGTGTTCATCTTCGTGCATCTCTTTCAAGATTGTAGGATTTTCATGCCCGTCCAAGCATCTCAGCAGGTTCCCACCAAATCTTTTGCGATACAAAATCCCTTCTAGGTAGACAAACCGCTTGGCCCTCTGGGTGAGTTTGATTGCCTCCTTCTTCTCTGATGGTAAATTGTTGTCACGAAAGTATTTGATGTAAGGTTCTCTCCAGTTCCCGGTATGGTGGATTGTTAGAACTTCCAGATGATGAGGTGGTGTCTGACAATTGGAACAGGACCCTTGTAACATTCTCGATTGAGCCTCCATGGAGGGCCAATAGTACCCGAGTCTTTGAAGCCTTCTGTAAAGCGTGATCACTAGGGTTTGTCCGCATATTTCCTCATGTATGCATTTGAGTTGCTCACTCGCTTCCTCGTCTCCAAGGCATCGTGACAAGGATCCATCAGGATTGCGATAATATAATGCTCTGTGTAGCTGAAAAAAGTTTTTCAACTCCTTGAGACTGATTTTCCCCTCTGTAAGAGAACTGCTCAATTCATGAATGATGGGCGCTCGCCAGTCGTTCGTTTGAGCATCTTCAACTTGAGCAAGCCATGTAGATGATACAGAGCGTCTTTGCAAAGTGATGGATTTCTCCGATCCCTCAAATTGTAGTATGGATGCAAGAGTCACTAGACAGTCAGCATGTCAGTTGTTGGTATGGCCAGTATGAACAATTGTTGCATCATAAAAATGAGCTAATAGTCGTTGTGCTTCAGCCCTGAATGGAGTGAGTGTTACTTCTTTGAGGGAATACACACCATTCATTTGATTGACCAGCAACTTTGAGTCTCCTCTTATCTCTAGGTGCATCGCTCCTGCTTGCTTGGCCAAGGATAACCCTAGGAGGAAAGCTTCATATTCTGCTGAATTGTTGGTGCAGTAGAAATCCATCTTGAATGAATGTGAGAAGACTTCACCGGACGGAGATACTAGTACAACGCCTGCTCTACCAGTATCATTGCTCGGAGTGGCGGATCCATCAAATTACAATAGCCATGTTTCTTCCTGAATGATTGAGATCTCTGGAAACTCACCAGGCACTTCTTTATGCAGCATTGTGATGTCTTCTCCAGGAAAGGAAGCAAGTAGGTCTGCAACTGCTTGACCTTTGATTGCTTTAGGCAGGACACATGCTATGTCAAACTCTGACATCTGAAGTAACCACTTTGCCGGTCTTCCAATCAGAGCGGGTTTCGACAGTAAGAATTTTATGGGATCAGCTTTGGCCACCAGCACAACTCTGTTTGATAGTAGATAATGCCTGAATTTATAGATCGCGTGAACCAATGCTAGACACGCTCTTTCGGCTTTTGGGTATCGGAGTTGAGAATCCCTTATCGTACGACTTAAGTAATAGATTGGACGTTCGATGCCTTCTTCATCTTCTTGGGAGAGAAGTGCTCCGATAGCGAAATCACTGGAAGCCGTGTAAAGTATTAATGACTGTCCTTGCACTGGAGATTTCATGACAGCAGGCGATAGTAATATCTGCTGTATCTTCTGAAATGCCTCTTGTTGGACGGTCGTCTATGTAAAACTTGCTCCTTTCTTCAATAGAGGAGTGAACGAAGTAATGAGTTGAGCTAACCCAGGAATAAAACGCCGAATATAATTTACCTTTCCCATAAAGCTCTGGAGCTCATTCACATTACGTGGAGGAGGCATGGTAGTGATGGCTTTCGTCTTGTCTGGTTCAACCTTGATTCCTTCTGCAGTGACTAGAAATCCCATAAATTTTCCAGAAGAAACACCAAAGGCGCATTTTAAAGGATTCATCTTTAACTTGTATTTTTTGCATCTTTCGAAGACTTGTCTTAGAATGTCTAGGTGGGATGCTCGAGTCTCCGATTTCACAACTACATCATCAACATAGTCTTCTACTTGCTTGTGCATCATGTCATGGAATATCGCAGTTATGGCTCGTTGATAAATGGCTCCTGCATTCTTCAATCCGAAAGTCATCACCGTATAGTGAAAATTTCCGATGGGAGTTCGAACGCGGTTTTGTTAGCATCATGTTCGTACATCTTGATTTTGTTGTATCCGCTGTAACCAATCATGAATGAGAACATGTCGTGACCGCTGGTTGCATCAACGAGCATATCAATGTTGGGTAAGGGAAAATCGTCCTTCGGGCAACATTTGTTCAGGTTCTTGAAGTCCACACAGCATCCAATTTGACCGTTCTTCTTTTTGACCGGGACAATGTTCGCCAGCCATGTTGGATGTTGAATGGGTCTGATGAACCCTGCTGTTAGTAGTTTCTGGATCTCGACTTTGATTTGTTCCTCAACATCGTGTCTGTGAAAAGACGAGGCTACACAAATATACCTCAATCTAAAACTTTTCCACCTATAGGTCCTTTTCCGAAAGTGATTGTCTATGGACTGAGTCGAGATAATACAACTAATCGGTTCACACTTCATGTGATTGTTTATGGATACGAGATCGAGACAATATAACAACAAAGTATGTTTACTTGATAATAGGTTCGGACCTAACCAAACTATAGGGATTGTCTATCAAGTAAAATAGGAATTAACGTTTGTGTGATTTACATTAAATTATAATAAACACAATTATAATTGTGGAAAATAAAAGTAAATGACACACCAAGATTTTGTTAACGAGGAAACTGCAAATGTAGGAAAACCCCTGGACCTAGTCCAGAATTGAATACTCTCAGAATTAAGCCACTATATAAAATCAAACAAACTTCGTATAGTTGAGACCAAACAACTAAACCTATAGTTCACCTAGTTCCCTCAGTATCCTTGCGCCTCCAACTTGTAAATAAGTCACGCACTTGGAACAATTACTTTGGTTCGTATTCCAAACAGTAAAGGAACAACAAATCTATTCGGTAACAACGCTTTTCAAACAATGTGATATGAGTCTGACAAAGGCTCTTCCGTTTAACCAATAAACTACTTTGTCGGGTCCTTAGATCAATCTCTCAACAACTACCAAAGTAAATGTTCGACTATGCAATCAATACTATTTAATCACAAAGAAGTGTATTGATGCCGATCTACTCAACTAATCAATCCAATTTATCACAAAGATAAATCGATTATAGCTGGATCCCTTTCCATCAGAAACAAGTATTGTGCACACCAAAGATTATGAACCCAAAAAGTCTTCTTGTCTTCAAATCTTCTTTAATCTTCAATCAGCACCTGCACACAATCAACTTGAATCTCTTGTGATCAAACACACACAGAACGGAGTCTGTTAACGTTGGATTATCACAAGACATCTTTAGATCTACAAACAGTCTAAAGATCCCCGTCGAAACTTCGATCTTGTTTGAGTGAATCTTATATAAGAAGAGAAGATTCTCAAGCATAATCAAATTAGGTGCAATCAAAGTTCAACCACCGTTAGTCAATCAAATCAATCGAAAACTAAAATAAACTACAATTATCTAGTTTCCCACCAAAGGTACTAATAGAGCTTCTCAATCCCAAAGAAGTCTTTAAACTGAGCGGCCGTAAAATATTTCTCCCAATTAGGTTACTTTCCTCTCCGAATAGGCGGCTCCACCAGTAACAACACAACTGAGGTAGTTTTGCTGACTCTGAGGATTAGTTTACTAGGAATGCAAACTTAAGTATTTATAGACAAGGAAGTTTGGACACCAAGGAATTTCAAAAACCGAATATTCTCAAAGATATGCAATAAACACAAAATCGGATTTCATAACTCCTGGAAATGCACTGTCCAAATATTGACCGAAATCCCAATAGAAAAATCTATAATCAATAAATGCACATTACTAATTATTATTTTATAAAGATATGCATTTAATTGCTGGAAATTAAATAGCATATAAAAACTAAGAAACCTTAATTAAAAGATTCTCAATTTAATTCGATCCTGGGATTCTCCTTTAGCTATTAAGGAATATCTTTGAACAATTAATGATAAGAGTTACTGCACATGTTCAAAGTATGTCAACATATTTACTTTGCAAGTCCTTTTTCATACTTACAATCTTGGAAACGATTTGCCACAATTCCAAACAAGTTTAGAATTGGTTCGTTTGAATTCCAAGAACTACGTGATTGATTATCCTATCAAATCACCAATCATGGGTTTCACGGTTCTACCAAAACAAGTTCGGTTCTACCTCCATGGGAGTACTGTGCATAGTCATGCTAGTTACCAAAATTCGGTTGACTAGGTACTAGGATCGGTTCCCCACAACTTATGGTAACTACCTGTATTTGGTTGCACATGTCTATAGGATCGGTTCCCCAAAAATTACAAACTCGTTGCACATGTTCATAGGATCGGTTCCCCCATCTACTAAAAACGTGTTGCACCCCTTACAAGGATCGATTCCCTCTTGCAAATTTGTTGCACCTCTTACTAGGATCGGTTCCCCAATGACTAGATAAAAGTTGTTATTTACAAGGCATCAATCATACCATCTTGAGTGATTACTTAAGATCGGTTTCACTAATAAAAGTCATACCAATACATAAGTCAGGCCTTGTGAATAGTTTTACCAAGATACATAAACAAGTTTATGAGTGGTTATATTAAACACACATATTGGTAATTCAAAATAGATTTGCAATGAATAACAATACCAATAAGCCTAGCGATTTCCCTTTCGATTCACAAAACGAGTTTATGAACTTACTTCCTTTAAACGAATGTAAAACATTGTTTCCTAGGATGAAATCTTCACTCATACCCATACATAATCATAATAGCATTCATATGATCATGTCGATGTCTTATATACAAAGTTTAATGGTTAAGCAATAAACCTCGTATTGTATTCCTTAATACTATGTCTAACTAGAGTATCATACACAGCTTCCCAGTTACCTTTTCAATATGCACAACTTGAAAGATACGTTAGGGAATGAAACAGTTCAAGTCAAATATTACTAACCTCAAGAGGAAGGATGATGTTTTCGTTGTAGCTCCATACTTCTTCACATTCTTCAAGTCTTCATATAATACTTGTAAGTCTCATATCCTAACACTTTCAAGCTAACATATACTAAGTTGACTCTAGTATATAATCAAGCGGCTCTTTAAATGAGTTTTGATTCACTAAAATATGACAACCAAACTTGACATACCAACACTTGGTGGGTTCAACCGAGCTATGCTCTAACAATTTCCCCCTTTGTCAATTTTAGTGACAAAACTCTTACATCATATGGATAAACAAATTACAAAAATTCATTATACACATACGCTTGATTCCAAGTTCAACAGCACAAAATCTGCATTTAATTCAATCCTTAAATGCCGCTTCTGACATTATAATAACAAAGCTAATACTCCCCCTAAAGGTAAGATAGGTAGATTTTCAATCCGCACGTCTTTGTTATTTCCATGTAGTTCCTCATAAATACATATCATATGGTATGTGACTCCCCCTTAGTCTATGCTTTCACTTTTTTCGTTAGAATAAATGTTTTATCACAAATGTCCTTTCCCTTAGTGATACCCACTCACAAGAAGTCAATATCACTTGTTTACTCCATATATTCTCCCCCTTTTTGTCACAAAATGACAAAGAAACGAAAAAATAAAGGACAAACCGAAAGGATCTTACAAATCTCACAAAGAGAATTTGCAAACCTATAAGAGTTGATTACGAGGGTTTTACACACCATTTTAGATAACCAATATCAAAACCGAAACTACAAGTAATTTGGTTTTAACATGTTATCTAGGAAACAATTGCCCGAAGAAATTTTCCCTAATAGTTAAGCACATCAAAAATCGAATAAGCAACTTAGTTCTTTTGCTAAACCGATTGTACAAATACAATCACTTGTTCGATAAGACCAAAATAAAGATCAGAATTAACTTTATTTTTCTCATCAGGCTCTAATTATTCTCAAAAATAACTTAGACCTTTCACTTTTAAACAAGACAAATACTAGGTTAGTTAACTAGTAATTCTTGTTAAGGTATTCGGTTAGACTTGAATAACCGAAACCTTCACATTTGATAAGTCTAACTAAAATCCGAAAAACTTAGTTTCTCTTATCCGGAAATCACTTGAACTAAACAAATGATCCCGAAACACTTTTGTTAAGCCATAAACAATTCATACAAACCAAATAAATCAACTTGCCTAATCATTTATCTTAACCGGAAGCAATTGAAACAAACATAGACATTATAGCACTGCAATTGCACAGAAATTTTGTAAGCCTAAACAATTGATACCAAACAATAACGAGATAACAATAGTTTTTCTTAACCGGAAACAATTGAATCACAATCAAACATCCATACACAAATAATAGAATCAACATCAGTTGTATCGAAATTTTGTTAAGCAAAAGCAATAAGGATATGGAATAAAATCATGCTTTTCTTAAACAGGAAAACAATTAACTAACAAGATTGTTATCTCAAATTCCGCATCCTCTTCTCCCCTTAAGATATGTCATTAAGCGCAAGTTCACTTAGAACTCTCCCCCATTGAAGTTGTCATCTTCCCGCCAAAACAAAAGAACAACAACAAAGATCAACCTTTACCAGAGAAAGGTTGAAAAACGGTTTTAACTATGCGATGCAAAAGTTGAAACCTCGAAACACATATGCTTTTATGCTAAACCAAAAGATTCAACATATTGTGAATTTTTCACATATTATTTCTACAGGAATCCCTCATGATCCTTTGATAAAGCCTACCAACATGGGCTAGAACTTAATCCCGCTAAATCAAAAAGTCACCCAAACCATAAGGGTTCACGCATTATGAGATCGGATATCAAGGTAATAAAACCGAAATCAAACATCCCATAAACATATATAGCAATAGGGTAAAGCATTCAAGCACAGGCTATGTAATTTAAACCAAGAGAGGCACAGATAGACTGCATTGAAGGCATAAAACATTTTACTTTTACACAAAGGTTCTTAACAGGCATACAACATTAAAGATTATTCACCAGACAAGCCTACGGTAATATACATAATATTATACAATAACAGTTATAGAAGCTAATCCGAGATGTCCATGTCAGTATCTTCTTTCGAAGAAGTATCTTGATACTTGTCTGAGATGCCACTCAAAGCTTCAATAAGATATGGATATATGTTTGTAGCATGATCAATTAGATCGACAATGCAGTCATTCTTCCTTTGTAGTTTTCTCTTAAGAGTTTGTGGGTCTCCTTCAACTCTTATAGGAGGAGGAGCATTGAACACTTATCCTCTCATTTTGTTGAGAATTCCTTCTCCTAATTTCTTAGGAACTTTTTCCCTGGCGTTTGGCCATACAATTCCAAAAGAGCTGCATATTCTTGTAATCAAACAAGCAAAACCAGGAGTTCTTCTTTTACCTCTTCGAATTGTGATCATTTGTCTGATCATTTGACCACAGAAATCAAAATTTTCAATTCCTCTAACAAGATGATATGTAAGTTCAGCAACATCTCTAGTCCACTTGGTCTTATGCATATTGCTAGGACACAGGTTTGCACAAGCTAGTTTTCCAAAAACTTTGAGATGAAATTCAATATTGTGAATAAGAAGAGAGTTACCTGACCATGCTCCACCAATTAATGACGAGATAGTATTGTTGTCAACTCTATATCTTTAATCCGAACAAGGCAAGAAGGTATTCAGGTACGGATATAGAATCAATTCCGAAATCACTTGTTTGTTAACCTCAAATGATCTTGTACCAATCATAGTACGAAACGTACATCTTTCAAAATTCATATCATGCATGTTAGCAAAAAAAAGCTTTACAAGGTCTGGAGTAGCCTTGAATGAGCTTTCATGGATAATACCCCATTCGCGATTTTTCACAAAGTTCATATAATTTCTATCCGAAACTTTGACAAAAATCATTTCCATAATGGGTTCTTTGATTGAACCGAATTTCACAAGGCATTTATCATTCACAAAATAATTTTGAGAACCAACATCATAGGTAAGACTAGGCATGTTTTCATAATTGATATTCCTAGTTGTGTAGAGCATATTATTCCTATTTGAACTTTCTCCAACATTGAAGTTCCTTCTACCCCTATTAGCCATTGAATCAACAAAAGTAGTAGAGAGCCACTTACAATCGATATCCCCTGTTGAGTGTTGATTCTCCTTGCTTAAGTTGAACTGGAATGATTTGAGAGAGACCCTTTGTTCTTGTTGCAACTTAGGATTGATTGAAGCAAAATTTTCCACTTGAATCGAACATGCAAAAATCACAAGTGAGAAACTTTCGAACCCTTGTATGCAGTAGAAGTTTATTTGAAACCGGAGAAGATAGAGAAAGAGATAGTCCCATCTTTCTTTGTTTATATCACCAACTCTATCTTGTATTTGGATGTGGATCCGGATCCAAATAGGACCAAACACCACGTACCGAAATTTGATAAGAGATAGCCAAAAATCGGTCCTTTGACCAATATCAAGTTGTCCAGGTTTTGATAATTTGGAAAAACTATGCGTTAACATGAAGTTATCAGTCAATGAAATTTCACTGGACAAGTTAAGACCAGTTTTAGTAGGCTCACAGTATATATCTGAGTCATTATAATCTTCAAGAGAAAATTCTTCTGAAGAGTCATAGAGAGAGTCTTCTTAAAAGATATCAGTTTCTTCGGAGGTATAATTCATTAAGTACTCATGGATGAGATGATTTCCTTTAGAATTATTAATTTTCTTTGAGTTGTCCAGCTCTTTGAGAAACTCATCAACCTCATTTTGAACTCTCCTAGAATCTTCAAGGATCTTGAGTGTTTTAGATAGTGACTCATCTTCCTTTTGTTCATATATCTTAATCTCATTTTTTAAGTCAGAAAGTTGCTTTTCCATTTCTGCAAATTCAGATAATTTTCTGTCGATCTTGCTAGAAGCATCTTCTGTAAGATTAAGACATAATCAACATTCGTCGAATGTCCAAAATTCTGTGGAACGAAGCGACTCAACAATTTCAGTGTTTGTTTTTGATTCAAACAGCTTTGAGTCATATAATCCTGCCATCACGTTAACCGAATCATTCATAGGATTCATTTTCTTATAGATTAGATCACACCAAACACAGATTGTTAGATCTTTTCGTGTTTACCTGCTCTGATACCAATTGAAAAGACGAGGGTACCCAAATATACCTCAATCTAAAACTTTTCCACCTATAAGCCCTTTTCCGAAAGTGATTGTCTATGGACTGAGTCGAGACAATACAACTAATAAGTTCACACTTCGTGTGATTGTCTATGGATACGAAATCGAGACAATACAATAACGAAGTATGTTTACTTGATAATAGGTTCGGACTTAACCAAACTCTAGGGATTGTCAATCAAGTAAAATAGGAATTAATGTTTGTGTGATTTACTTTAAATTATAATAAACACAATTATAATTGAGGAAAATAAAAGTAAATGACACACCAAGATTTTGTTAACGAGGAAACTATAAATGCATAAAAACCCCGGGACCTAGTCAAAAATTGAATACTCTAAGAATTAAGCCGCTATACAAAATCAAACCAACTTCGTATAGTTGAGACCAAGAAACTAAACCTATAATTCACCTAGTTCCCCCAGTATCCCTGCGCCTCCAACTTGTAAATAAGTCACGCACTTGGAACAATTCCTTTGGTTCGTATTCAAAACAGTAAAGGAACAACAAATCTGTTCGGTAACAACTCTTTTCAAACAACGTGATATGAATCTGACAAAGGCTCTTCCGTTTAACCAATAAACTCCTTTGTCTGGTCCTTAGATCAATCTCTCAACAACTACCGAAGTAATTGTTAGACTATGCAATCAATACTATTTAATCACAAAGAAGTGTATTGATGCCGATCTACTCAACTAATCAATCAATTCTATCACAAAGATAAATCGACTATAGTTGGATCCCTTTCCAGCCGAAACAAGTATTGTGCACACCAAATATTATGAACCCAAAAAGTCTTCTTGTCTTCAAATCTTCTTTAATCTTCAATCAGCACTTGCACACAATCAACTTGAATCTCTTGTGATAAATCACACACAGAACGAAGTCTATTAACGTTGGATTATCACAAGACGTCTTTAGATCTACAAACAGTCTAAAGATCCCCGTTGAAAATTTGATCTAGTTTGATTGAATCTTATATAAGAAGAGAAGATTCTCAAGCATAAACAAACTAGGTTCAATCAAAGTTCAACAACCGTTAGTCAATCAAATCAATCGAAAACTAATAATAAACTGCAATTATCTAGTTTCCCACCAACGGTACTAATAGAGCTTCTCAATCCCATAAAAGTCTTTAAACTGAGCGGCCGTAAGAGATTTCTCCTAATTAGGGTACTCTCCTCTCCGATAGGCGGCTCCACCAGTAACAACACAACTGAGGTAGTTTTGCTGGCTCTGAGGATTAGTTTGCTATAAATGCAAACTTTAAATATTTATAGACAAGGAAGTTTGGACACCAAGGAATTTCCAAAACCGAATATTCTCAAAGATATGCAATAAACACAAAATCGGTTTTCATAACTCCTGGAAATGCACTGTCCAAATATTGACCGAAATCCCAATAGAAAAATCTATAATCAGTAAATGGACATTACTAAATATTATTTTCTAAAGATATGCATTTAATTGCTGGAAATTAAATAGCATATAAAAACTAAGAAATCTTAATTAAAAGATTTTCAATTTATTTCGATCCTGGGATTCTCCTTTAGCTATTAAGGAATATCTTTGAACAATTAATGATAAGAGTTACTGCACATGTTCAAAGTATGTCGACATCTTAAATTTGCAAGTCCTTTTTCATACTTACAATCTTGGAAACGATTTGCCACACTTCCAAACAAGTCTAGAATTGGTTCGTCTGAATTCCAAGAACTACGTGATTGATTATCCTATCAAATCACCAATCATGGGTTTCACGATTCTACCAAAACAAGTTCGGTTCTATCTCCATGTGAGTACTGTGCATACTCACGCTAGTTACCAAAATTCGGTTGACTAGGTACTAGGATCGGTTCCCCACAACTTATGGTAACTACCTGTATTCGGTTGCACATGTCCATAGGATCGGTTCCCTCAAAACTACAAACTCGTTGCACATGTTCATAGGATCGGTTCCCCCATCTACTAAAAATGTGTTGCACCCCTTACAAGGATCGATTCCCTCTTGCAAATTTGTTGCACCTCTTACTAGGATCGGTTCCCCAATGACTAGATAAAAGTTTCTATTTACAAGGCATCGATCATACCATCTTGAATGATTACTTAAGATCGGTTTCACTAATAAAAGTCATACCAATACATAAGTCAGGCCTTGCGAATAGTTTTACCAAGATACATAAACAAGTTTATGAGCGGTTATACTAAACAAAAATATTGGTGATTCAAAATAAATTTTGCAATGAATAACAATACCAATAAGCCTAGCGATTTCCCTTTCGATTCACAAAACGAGTTTATGAACTTACTTCCTTTAAACGAATGTAAAACATTGTTTCCTAGGATGAAATCTTCACTCATACCCATACATAATCACAATAGCATTCATATGATTGATAGACGCATTTATGTGTCTATTTTCATCTCTATTGTATATATTATTAGTACTCATTTTTGTACTTATTATGGTGTTTTATGTCTTTGTAGGTATTTTTAGAGAAATAAGCTCTTGCGACGAAATTGGCTTGTAAAGTGGTGCTTTACACCCCAGGATAGAGTACTAAAGGCACCCCAGAAATGCACCGGAAGCACCCCAGAAATACACCGGAAGAATCCCGAAAAAGTGTTGGAAAAACCCCAGAAAAAAGTGTTAAAGGCACCCACCAAAATTACTAAAGGCACCCTAAAAAATGGATAAGGGCACCCCCAAGGCAGCCGAGCTGCTAAAGGCACCCGCGTTTTGGATTCAGGGCACTTCACCTTCATCGTTTGAAAAATATTTTTGGCGGGAAAAAAATTCATTTTTCTGCAGAATTTTCTGTTGGATTTTTGGACGTGATTTAGTGAGATTAAATCCCTGAAACTTAATGGGTATACGTGATATGACTATATAAAGCTGGTATGGGTGTTGTTTCCGATCAAATTTGGCTTAATTACGTGTTTCAATCCAAAACAGTGGACACAAGTTTTCACGGGTTCAAGTGAATTTGACACGAGTTTGAGGCATGTAATGCATGAGTTTCGAGTGTGTTGCACTACAAATATTCATGAAGAAGATAAATAACGAAGTTTGACAGCTGAGAACGCGTGGAAGATCAAAAAATGGAAATTTTAGCCGTGGAGAATAATATTGATAAATGAAGATTATTTGGGAGATATGGCCGGATTAAATGAGGATTAGGAGTATAAATAGATTTCTACAGGTACACGGAAGGGTTGTGGAGAGTTTGGGGAGCTGAGAAGAACCAGAGAGTCGAGAAATCAAGTTGCAGGAAAATTCCATTTTCTGCTGCTGCTGCTGCTGATAAACGCGAAGAACATTAGACGCAAGGTAACCGTCGTTCTTCAACAGTGACAGCGACACAAGGATGAGGGTCGTAATGCGACAGTGTTAACAACACTTCATTTTTATCGTTCTCTGTAACAGCTCAGTTTGTAACAAACAGAAGTGTTACAAACCCGGTTTTTGTCAATTTTCTCCTATTTCATCATTTGTGAACCATTTTTGAGCAATAATAAAGATGAATTTTGAGCATATTTCCATGATAATGATGAGCTAATTCTCGCGTAACCAAGGCATGGAGGAAGCTATTGTTGCATGAATAATTGGTAATTATTTTACTTTTCTCTAATTTTGCAATTTATAATTCACTCAAATTACTGCTTTGCAGAATTTTAATTATTTGCATAATTTTTCCTAATTAGTTGTGATTCAATTAGATAGGTTATGCTTTGGTTAGATAATCTATGCTTAAGGGATACAATTAATGTCTGAGAATATGCTTGATAATTTGTGAGTTAAGAAAAAGATATTTTAAAAATAATTAGAGTTTTGGAATTCTTATCATCATTTATTCATGTGTAATAGTGGAATCTAGTGTCTTGGTTATTTTCACTCTAAAAATTAAATCCTTAGTCCCAGTACCTCTTGCACCAATTGTACTATTTTTGTATATAATTTTTATTGATTTTAAAAAACTCGAATCTTCACAAATCTGAACGAACCCATTCTTACCACTATTTAAAATTACATCAATGATCATGTCGATGTCTTATATACAAAGTTTAATGGTTAAGCAATAAACCTCGTATTATATTTCTTAATACTATGTCTAACTAGAGTATCATACATAGCTTCGCAGTTATCTTTTCAATATGCACGACTGGAAAGATACGTTAGGGAATGAAACAGTTCAAGTCAAATATTACTAACCTCAAGAGGAAGGATGATGTTGTCGTTGTAGCTCCATACTTCTTCACATTCTTCAAGTCTTCATGTAATACTTCTAAGTCTCATATCCTAACACTTTCAAGCTAACCTATACGAAGTTGACTCTAGTATATAATCAAGCGACTCTTTAAATGAGTTTTGATTCACTAAAATATGACAACCAAACTTGACATACCAACACTTGGTGGGTTCAACCGAGCTATGCTCTAACAGTCTTAATTGCCTGGGAGGTTGCTTGAAAGGTTTGGAGACGGGAGTAATGTGCAGATGATGAGTGACTTGTTTGACATATAAACCGGGCATCTCTTCGTACGTCCAAGCAAAGATATCTTGATACTCTTTCAACAGACCTATCAATCCTTCTCATTTCTCTTATGATAGAGCATAACTGATTAATATTGGTCTCGGGTTCTCATCTGTTCCAATGTTGATAGTCTCGAGATCATCAGTGGTGGAATCCATGCCATCTTGTAGCTGTCGTGGTGCATCTTGAATTTCTTCATCAGGCGATTGCTCGTTCTGATATGATTCTTCAGGGCGGGAAGACTTTTCATCAGCCTCCCCTGTTAATTTCTAATCTTTACGTCGGAGATAAATGACTCTCCCTTACGCATCATAACTAGTAATAAAGTTAGATTTTTTATGAGCCGTACATTGACCCTGACGACGCTTGAGCGGTGTGGCAGATGGTTTGATCAATTTAGCATCTGACGATGATGGTTTGTCAGTTTTCTCAACAGATTTCCAACCTGGGAGTGGAGTACTGTCGATCTTGCTTGGATGTTCGGGGATGCTCCTTGGTGGTTCCAGGAACTCAGCATCATAAACCGGAGCATAAGGAGACACTGAAGCTACAATGCGGACAATTTTGTTGTTGAGCAAAGCTTTCATACATTGATGGTATGTCGAAGGTACAACCTTATTGTCATGGAGCCATGGTCGTCCGATTATCTTTCTCGATCACATGAAACTTGACAGTGGATTGAATTGGCCCTACTTTCAGATCCACATAAACGTACCCATATGTGTGACTCTGGCTTCCTTCAAAACCCATCATTAATATAGGATGATGAACAATCTTGCTTTGTGGAACTTTGGCTTCCTTTAGAGTCTTCATAGTGATGAGATTTGTAGAAGCGCCTGTATCGACAAGAGCCCTCTTGAATTCAGAGACTTTGATGAAATCGGTTACATACAAGGCCCAGTTATGTCCCTCTTCTGCCATTTGGTCTTCTTCAGTGAAGGTGATATTGTTGATCGAATGTTCAGATGCCATGGACACTTCCTCAACTACTAGAGATGATGGAACTATTCACGCATAAGATGATATTTGGTTGAGTGCGGCAAACGTGTTCGTACGTTGATCTCTGGAGAAGTGTGGGAGTTCACATAGATTCTCGATTAAATGTGTGCCTTCCTGGTCCACCGGCTTCTAATAAGTAGTGAAACTGTTGGATTGAGGATGATCATCAGTTGATGAATTAGTCTTTAGTGTCGGAATTCCTTGAGCAGGGGCGCCACTCAAATCTGATGTCAACCTGACGAGGAAATTCAGTATGTTGTTTAACGTCTCTTTCATCAGGTCCATGTTCCTTGTATAAATCTCCTGTACCCGTGCCAACTCGATCAAGGTTGGGATTTCTTCGTCGACTGTGCCATCGGATGGAGTGTTGGAACGAGGAATCTTTCCATTTGAAAGATTCTGACTGGAATTTGGAGTAGTTGAGTTAGACCTAAGATAACCCATCTTCGTGAAAATTTGAGATTGCAACCGAGAGATTAATCTCCCACTGTGGTCGCCAATCTGTAGTTGGGGAAAAACGATTTGATGGTTTATTAGGAAAGTGAAGAGACGACCGATCAGACGAGACTCCTCAACCGAGCAAACTTCCTAAACTCACACAGATGCACTGCACGCGAGTGCTTTAAGTTCGAGAGATCAATCTGTAGGACTCCGTCCTAAACCAAGTCAATGGCGGTTCCATAGTCAATTCGATCACAAAGAGGGAGATGGGTTGATCTGTAGGAGGGAAGCTGAAAATTGTGGGATCAGTGATGATCAAGGATTGTGGATGTGTTGAAGGTTTCTGCAAGTATGTGTAAATAAGTTTCGATCGAGAGAAATTGTCTGTATACGAATGTTGTTTTCAGTCATCGATCCCGAACTTATTTATATTGTCAGAATAGTAAACACATTGATCCCAGTAAGTGTGACGGTTTCTTGAGTGAAAGAATGGGAAAGTGGGAGATCGTGGTAAAATCAGTTCCATGTCGTGTGGAGACTTGATTGATCTTCCACCCATTACTTTGCTAACTCCCTCAACCGCTTGCACAACTTAATCGCGTTTCTCATCATGGATGAACACGAGTGCCATAGGTCGCCTGATCAAAACCCTAATTGATATCCCCCATGTGACGTGATTGATGTCTCACGAACGTGGAGTCTGCAATGTAGACGTGTATTTGATTAGTCAGTTGTTGACCTGATTAGACAGTGAGTCTAAGTTTTGTTGAATTGAGCATGATTGACAAATGCTCAATGATTCATGGATTGAACATGTCAGACGTATAGTTCTTGAATGACGTTGATATTTGCTCGTTTGAGCAAATATTGTAAATTCGATAAATTGTTGAATATTGATAGTTGGATCAATATTTGAGCAATTGAGAAAGTATTGCTCAATTCGATAAATTATTGAATATTGACAGTTGGATCAATATTCGAGCAATTGAGCAAGTATTGCTCAAACGATGAATTACTGGTAACGTGACCCAATATAATATTAAAATATTGGTAGCCTACCAAATATTATATAATTAATCCAGATGTTGATTGTTGGGTCAACATTGATTTATTAGTGCTTGAAATTGCTCGGGATCATGATTTCCAGAGCATTTGTTCGAAACCCTAATTTTGATCAATTGTTCATCAATTGATAATTTATTGAAAGTACGCCACTGGAGTGGCCGGCTACATGGGATGATGGATGACCATGAAGTTCGCAAGTGCTTGAGTGAGTGTGCACCAAAGTCCTTTGTTGACTGGTTGGTGAAAGGATGATTAAATGCTGGTTTAATCACTTATTAAAATAGTGCTCGTCTGAGCGTTAGGTGATAAAACCTAATTATGGAGAAGTGAGGGACCGTCCAAGGGAGCAAAGAACCAACCATTGGTGGTGTGGGACCAGCTGATGGACGATTGAGCAAATTCCAAGTTGGTTGGAAATAGTTTGGATCTAATATGAGCAATTGAGCAAATTAGGTCAGAATTATAAAGATGTGTGGGACCGGCTCCTTGCAATCCTTAGGGCCGGCCTTGGTCAGTCAAGGAAGCATGCCCATGTCACCATAATGTCCATGTCTCAGTCTTGAGAGTTTTGGTATTTTCTGGTGTGCGTTTGAGCGATATTTTGGATTTTCAGAAGAGTTCGATCTTTGACTAAAATTCTTGATTTTGCTCGAACGAGCAAGTAGGACTTTGCTCGTTTGATCAATATTTTGAGAATATTAAAATAATAATAATATTTTAATATTTTTCGTGAATAGCCTAGTCGGTCATGTGACCATTTGACTTTTTGGCTTTTTCATGGTTTGAGCAATATTTGAGAAAATATGAAGAAACCAGAGCTTTTGCTCAAACAGAGGAGTTTCATGAGATGAGGGAAATAATAATCACGAAAACAAGGGATTGCAAGTTGTGGGACCGGCCATAGCTGGGGCATGGCCGGTCGGCTAGGTAGCCCGATCCCGTGACACCTTCCCTTAGTTTTATTATTTTTCATGAAACCGTGAAAATATGGAGAAACCATGAATTTTGCTCAAACAAGGAAAGTTGCTCGAATGAAGGAGTCTTCATGAGATTATGAAAATAATAAAATAAGAAAAATAAAGGAAGAGGCGTGGGGGACCGGCCTGCCGGTGGGCCCCGGTCCCTAGACGCCTCTTTTATTTTTTATTATCATTTTCTCTCTCCTGTTTTGTGTAGGATTCCTCGTTTTTCTATATTTTTGAATGCTCGTTCGTGCATTTGGGTGCTCGTTCGTGCATCATCGTTGAGTACACTTTATTATTTTCTTGGGGCTTACTCGGTGATAGTTCAGATCCCCGATTGTTGAGTATTTATCACTAATTCATGAAATTCAGCTGAGAATGATTCATGAAACGGATTAATAATAAAATGAATTGTGTATCTATTACTAATCCATGAATCCATCCGGCGAATTCAAGGAACGGGGTAATGAGATAAGATGGTTATCTATTACTAATCCATGAATCCAGTCGGGGATTCAGGGAACGGAATAATGAGATATAATAGATTATTTTTTAGGAATTCAGTGGCGAATGTCACGATAGAATTAATCTATTTGCAGAATCGAGATATGAGATAGTTGAAGCATCATATTCGTTCTGAAAGGTGTATAGTCAGGGAACAACATGCAGCGTCGACGTCCTGAATGCGTTAAGCCATCTAACAAACAATTATGTCTAGAGAACCGCCCAGTCATTATTCTATGTAGCGGTGGGTCTCTCTATGTAGTCATGGAACAATGTGCAGCATCGACGTCCTGAAAGCGTTAAGCCCTCTAACAAACAATTATGTCTAGAGGACCGCCCAGTCATTTTATTCTACATAGAGGGCGTGATGAAATGTGCAGCATCGAACACTCAGCTGGGAGGCCTTTCGAGAAACATATTCATCATGGCTCTGAGAGGAATGATCACTCGGTCAGAGATCGTGAAACGGTTCATGGATCGTAAAACATGAATCGTCACATGCGTTCCTGAAGCCGGGTCAGAAACATGCAGTATCATGATTTTACGATTTTTTCCTTTGTCGAAAATGCACCATCAACACCCGCATAGCCACGTCATACATGAAAAAGACGCTCAAACAGCGACCCTTTCCCCGACTGCCAAAGCAAGTCATTTAACTCGTATATATGACTTGCTTCGACGGTCGCGAAACTACTATTTTCCACTAGTGAACCCTAGTTATCCTTCTTAAACAAAAGAATAAATTCTCATAAGAAGTTTCCTAGACAATGTAGAAACACGAAACAAGGCTTTTACTCATCATCGGAACCCATCCAAGAGGCTTGAAAAATATCCATATCTTCCTTGATTTCGGGAAATTTAGTAGCAATCAAACATAATTGTTCTTGCACGCATTTTACCTTGGAGTTGATCTTACGCACACCCTTGAGAATTGGATGAAGAAAAAAGGTGGTAGGATCACAAGAACCGTCAAGGGAATCATATCTTTGTCTTTTACCAGCATTCTCCTTCATACGTTTGAAAGTACAAGGACAAATTTTTTTGGGAGTTCCAAGGGAGTTGCCAATAGGAGCAAAGGAATGCACACGACAAATTTGCTCAATTAAATAAGGAAAGCCTAACTTCTTGTTGAATGACGTCATCGAGACCATTTGAAGAATGATAAATCCACAAATATCGAGACTTGGAGTACCCAATTCAGGGAAATATACCAACTCCGAAAACTCACGACTCCACCGAGAATTCTCAATTGTGGAGGGACAAAGATTAGAGATACCAAGCTTTTCGAAAGACATCAAAGCAAGACTAAGATAATTAGTAGGAAATTTCCCTTCAATCCAATCAACACTCTTGCCACAAAGACCATTCGAGATGATTTCATATGATGGTCTTTCTTTACTTGGTCTAGGAAGGCGAAAATTACCCAATGGAATTTTGGTAAGCCTTGAAATTAACTCTCTACTAACAAGAATCCTTTCCCTATTTATAATGTTTTTGAATTCCATGTTCTCAAGATCAACATCATGAATGTTAGCATAGATATTTCCAAGGTTATACTTTTCAAAGCAAACCAAATCTTCTCTATGACCACTAGACATTTCCAATTTCTTTTCTAAGATGAAACCAGTAGAATAAATCCTTTCAAATGTCTTTCCACAAGAATCATTGACAAATCTGATTCTAATGGAGGCTTGGTCTATAGGTATGTTCATGCTAGAAGGAGAGGATGAACCCAAGTTTTTTGAAACCTTCTTTGAAACTTTGAAATTTCTCATGAACCCTAGAAATTGAGAGTACAAGGAGAAGGAATTACTTGATATGCTCCTTGAAGATGAAAAAAAACCGTAGCCTCTTTTGAATCTCCAAAGATGATTTTAATGGAGATGAAACATGAACCTTAGAAAAGTTCACATATGCGGAATAAAGAGGAAGAATGGTATGCGTACCAAACTTCTTATATACTCAATAATGGGCTTGGACCCGTTCATGAACCGCGACCCGCAAAAAAGAAAAAGAAGGATTTTTAAACAATGTTCAGCAACCAAGGTTCGCACAATGAAGAGTTCAGGAAGTGCAGTAAAGGGAAAGTAGAAAGACTACAACATTTTATTTAACCTTAGTTAGAAGAATAGAGCAAAAAAAACTGTCAAGAATTTCTCTCAAAGAAAAAGTTAAAAAAAAAACAAATTAACCCAAATGTACAAAATAATCAAACTGTTACTTGCCCCATCTAAAGTTATATACAAATGGGGTAGATCCATGCTTGTTACCAAGAGGCTAGATGTGCAGAGTGATTCTCATGCAACTTTTCCGGTTGATATTTGTGAAATGTACCAGTAGTATGATCATAGTAATGATGATACTCAGGGTTAATAGAATTTTTTAAAACCCTTTTCTTATGACCAAGGAATGATGTTTTTCGACAATTAGAACCTACATCGAACTCACCAGATTTTTTTTAATCAATTTCACATGAGTTAGTAGTAAGCATAGTTCGTACATCATGCATACATGATTTGACAGGTACAGAACTTTTATCAGAAAGCTTCTTTTCCTCAATCGAATTAAGATTTTCTAAGAATTTAAAAACACTTTTAAAAGCTCTAAATGGATCTTTGTCAATTGATCCATCACGATAGTATTCCTCAAAAAGATTAAGAGTTAATCTAGTGAGATTCCATATCTTTGAGCGTTGACTAGGTTTTCTCGAATTTTTCTTAGAATAACTTTTGTTTTTTTCTTTAGACTGTTCCCCATCATCTAAGTTTTCCAAAGTCTTAGATAGAACGAGATTATCATGAGAGACCAGAGGTATAGTGGATAATAAGCTCAGAACAGTCGTTAAGGAATTCTGGCGTGCATTATAGATGCTAAGAGCAAGTTT
This sequence comes from Papaver atlanticum, assembly GCA_023531105.1. Taxonomy (NCBI): domain Eukaryota; kingdom Viridiplantae; phylum Streptophyta; class Magnoliopsida; order Ranunculales; family Papaveraceae; genus Papaver; species Papaver atlanticum. The sequence continues at coordinate 2,074,756 of JAJJMB010001752.1, read as the reverse complement.
CCCAAAGAAATTTCCCATCGGGACAGACTTTAGGGAACGGTCAAACACAAACTTATTAGGTTTATAGTGTTTTCCTGCTCTAATACCAATTGAAAAAGCGGGGGTCTAACAACCACACCCAATATTTCACTTAGCAATCTGTATGGACAAACTCCAATATAATTCTGAGAGCACCAACTAATAAAGCGAGCTCAATCAAGAAATATATCCAAGAGTTATATCTCTGTTTCTTAATGTAATCAGCAAATCAAACAGATAGAAATCCGTGAGCCTGATTATTATAAGAAACAACCTGGATGGTATCAAAAACCAATATCCAAGTGTCGATCAATTCAATCAACAACCAAAGGTTGGATTCACAATTGATTGATCTTACGCACAACCTGTGATATTTCAATTATATAAACGAATATAATGCGGAAAAGAAATAACACAGACACCATAAGTTTTGCTAACGAGGAAACCGCAAATGCAGAAAAACCCCGGGACCTAGTCCATATTTGAACACCACACTGTATTAAGCCGCTACAGACACTATCCTACTCCAAGTTAACTTCGGACTGGAATATAGTTGAGCCCTAACCAATCTCACACTGATCAAGGTACAGTCGCGTTCCTTACGTCTTTGAATCCCAGCAGGACTCTACGCACTTGATTCCCTTAGCTGATTTCACCCACAACTAAGAGTTGCTACGACCCAAAGTCGAAGACTTGATATACAAATCTATCTCACACAGAAAAGTCTATTGAATAGATAAATATATCTCCCACAGAGATACCTACGAGTTTTGTTCCGTCTTTTGATAAATCAAGGTGAACAGGAACCAATTAATACACCAGACTTATATTCCCGAAGAACAGCCTAGTAATATCAATCACCTCACAATAATCTTAATCGTGTGGTAGCGAAACAAGATATTCTGGAATCACAAACGATGAGACAAAGATGTTTGTGACTACTTTTTATCTTGCCTATCAGAGATTAAATATCGAGCAAATCTTAGAGAAGATAGTACTCAATCACGATAGAAAATAGCAAGATCAGAACACGCAACTACAGAGAAATAGTTGGGTCTGGCTTCACAATCCCAATGAAGTCTTTAATTTGTTAACCTACAGGGTTTTGGAGAAAACCTAAGGTTAAAGGAGAATCGACTCTAGTCGCAACTAGTATCACACAGGATGTGTGGGGATTAGGTTTACCAGTTGCTAGAGTTCTCCTTTATATAAATTTCAAATCAGGGTTTGCAATCAATGTTACCTTGGTAACAAAGCATTCAATATTCACCATTAGATGAAAAACTGATTTGACTCAAGCTAATATCTTTCAACCGTTAGATCGAACTTAGCTTGTTACACACAAATGAAAAGTGAATTCATTTATATATGGGTAACCGTACCTAAACGTGTACACCTTTGTTGGCTAAACAATAGTTAGCCGAAGTTAGCCATATGAACACTTTCATATCAAACTTATTCATCTTAACCATAACTAGTTCAAATGAAACTAGTTCTAGAGTTGTTCAATTGTTTATATTCTCATAGAAGTATACAAGACACAATTGAAGCAAAATCGATTTTGATTCACTCGAATTAATTCATGAACATTATTGCCATGGTTTGCAAAAGATTGCATTCCTTATTATATAAATGTATTAGTTCATGAACAAACCAATTTTAGAACATAACCCACTCAAGTATGCAAACGGGTACGCATAATGTCGTACACTTTCAAGTTTCAGTTGAATCCAGTAGCGTACTGGTACGCACACTATAGTACCCGGACTTCAATTGACTTTTCCAATACGCGTACTGGTACGCATACTATAGCTCCCAGACTTTACCTGATCTCCCAGTATGCATACGGGTATGCATACTACATTCCGGTCTTGGATCAACACATATGCAAGTACGCATACTGTGCACATAATCTAATTATGGTTAAGTGTTCGAAACTCCCATTTCAATCGTTGAAACATTCTCGGAAGATGGGAATAGTTGCCTCACACAAACTATTAGCTTCAAAGCAATTTTCAAGTGATCGAATGATCAATACAAAACATTCCGAGTCTACATCAAATGACTGTCTCACACAAATCATGTAAGATGTTACCAGGTGATTTTCACATGATCATCTTTTGACTTTCGTCAAGAGTATAAGATGAACTTGGTTAAAGCGAAAGCTTACCAACACATATTTCGAGAAATATGTAAGCGAGTTAAACTCAGCTCGAAATATCAAATGTGTATAATCAAAGTCTATATAGCTATACGACTTTTGTCTCAAATAGGAGATATAATAGATAGAATTTTGAGTGATATATGAGTTCAAGTCTCCACATACCTTTTGTTTTTGAAGTTCCACAAGCTCCCCTTAGTAGTTCTTCGTCTTCAATCGATGAACGCCGTGAAGTCTAAGCTCAACTACGCTTTCTATCCTAATCCGAGACTTAGCTATAAGTAGACTAGAAATCAAGACTTATAGTTTTGGCAACTAAACTTGACAAACAAGCTTGAGATAACAACGCTTGCGAGTTCAACCGAGCAGTGCTCTAACAACTATTTAACATGTAAAAGTTTATTCTTTTTCTTATTTAAGATAATGGCTTTTATGGTTACATTATCATAAAGCGAGTACCAAGCATATTTGTAGGTGGATAAAAGTTATTTTACAATAAGATTAAGAGGACTGTTGTTTTACATACAAATATTGAAAATGTTGATGGCTAGGCTTACCAGTATTGTTGCTCAGTTCTAACGCATTTAAAAATGTAGTCCACACATATACCTCCAGCAATCTACAAAAACGAAGTAGACGAAACTAACCATCGAAAAGACAGAAAACATAACTACAGATGCAATAATTTCATCTAAAAGAATAACAGAAAATCCTATTAAATTTAAGAAATACCCATTGGTTATACCATCAAATTTTACACAATGACATCAATAAGAATATTTGAAATTTTGGTTTTTTGGAGCAAGTATCACCATGACTCTAATCCACTTTGCTTGTACCAATCAGAGCATGAATCATATTTATACCCAAAAGAAAATTAGAAGCATAATACCGCCATGACTTACTGAGTAGTAGACCATCTTCCCTTTTCAAAGGGTTGTCCCTGAGAGCTTCTAATGAGTCCAACCCAATCATCACCTTCAACAATTTGTGAATTGAGAGGTGTAGAAATGACATCCAACTATAAATCCGAGGGTAGAACAATAATTCTAGAAGCAATCTAAGTAATTATTAATAGTTCAAATAATCTTCCTGCTAATTGGATTTTCCTTGACTTTTTTTCTTTCTTTTGTATCAAATTAATCATATTTTCAGTAAATTATGTGTTTAACAAAATCTTGATCTCCATACGTGCCAGGACTTGTAGTTCTGAGTGTTGAGTTTCAGTTCCGCCTCCTCCTAGTAAAGGTGCTCTGCAAAATGAGACTAACATATCTCTTTTTTAAGACCAATTTGAGGGAGCCTAACAACTCTATTTACATCTGCCCTTCGCACACTCTGTAACTAAGAACGTCAGGCTTAAAAGACTAAGCAATCATATTATTTTGGAACTGGAGGGCCTCCTCCAAATCTCATATCATGTAGCACCCAAGAATCAATGAAATGATTGTTATTTCATCAAGAAGTAATCTACTCTAATAAATTTAATCTAGTTATCGCATATTCAGTCTTCCCTATTTTGCAAAATCCAACAATAATTATATTCTAGATTTCTAGCTCGGAACACCTTGGAAACTATCTTTTTTCTTCATCCCACAATAGTATTCAATACCCATCTACACCATCTCCCTTAAAGTAGTCCTGAACAATGTACTGCAATCTTCAAGAGCATAAATTTAATTTCCTACAAAGTAGCTTACAGATCTGAATAAACTTCCACTCATTACCTAATGGGAAGGAACCATTGTCCTATAGTGGCAACGGAAAGCTAAACTCAGACCTAGGAGCTTTCTTGTTTTCAACTCTAAAAAAAATATGGTAATTACTTCTATATTTCAAAGTAAGTAGCCCTGATGCTTGTTGTACTTGCATTGTTTTTCCATCTAAAACAAGAGTGGCCAAAATGAACCTGGAATCAAGTCGGTCGGATTTAACACTTACGTTTGACCTAAAATAAATAAAAAATAAAAGCATATCTTGCCATTTTTTTGAACTGCGTAAAGGACGTATGGTTTTAGTTTGGTGTTTTTTTCTATTCAATTGGTGTAATTAAGGGATGATGTATGCAAATTTCAACATTTTATAAGCCACACCAAGATAACACAATTTATGGCACCTGAGATTTGCATACTGGTGTGGAAATATACTTGCCTGGAGTGTGTACTTTAAATATAAAGTCTAGAAGAGATTTATCTTAGATCGGCACTTTCAACTATCTCAAAAGCCGCAACCTTGTTAACACAGTACAATAACCTTTTACCACTTGAGGACAAAACACTAAGAAATATTCTACAGAAGGGATCTCAGTGTTGAAATTCAGGAAAGGGATACAATTACTAATTTTACCCATTTAATGCAAGGGGTATTATTAATTTTGGGCTGGGATTACATTTTTGGCAATTCATTATTAAAAAATAGAAGCATCAATTCTATATTTTCTAATTCAAGGATTGTTGGCATTCTTTTGCTGCGGGTACTGAGATGATATATGACACGCTTTTTAAACTTATGCATGTGTATTCATAGATAATGTATCCATCCGAAGCAGGTAAGGTTTTAGCCTACTCAACTAAGTTAATTGTGCCATCCGTGGGAGTCGAACCCACAACTGCATGGTTGAGAACCACGTGCTCTTCCATTTGAGCTAAGATAGCAAATACCATTTCTTAATGTAAGTGGGATTTAGTATAATGGGTTTAGGATAATGACAATTGAGTGCAAAAGGTTCACAGGCATAAAGGGATATCTAATAGAGGATTTAGTTCAGATTACTTATTAACACATAAGCAGTCATCTTCGGAAACAAAGTTCCGAATAGCCATCCTTCCACCTATTACAAAGCAGATTGTGTAACTCCTGAAAGTTGATTCAACCCCTTTGAAAGAGCTTGTAGTCAAGCAATGTTAATAATCTAGACCCTGTCTTGTCCAAATAAGGCTCAACATCATAGCAAACATTGTCTAACTCACTGACTTACAACTAAGACTCACTAATGAGTAGACACTTAAAAATCTTGGGACTAAGCTATTTCCACATGCTTGAGATTGGCCCCTAATCAGATGCTTTGCAACTGACCCAGAAACACTATAAGTGAAAAAGTAATTTGAGAAAGAGTGGACAGGAACTTCCAAAAGAAAGGAGGATGGAAAAGGAGCAACAAAAATTGTAGAAGATGAGCAGGTGCATTACCTCATTGTCATCACGAAAAAATAATTGTTCTTGATTTCTTCAATTGTAGTCCAAACCCAGCAAACAAAGCAAACAGGCGCAATACTTCCGAACATGATGATGGGTTCAACATTTGTTGGCAGATGCATATATTGTATCCTGTCACAAATCAAAGAAGCAAAAATACATAAAAAACCATTTCGTGCCATGCAAACCTTTCTCAAAAAAAGAATGATTCGGGAATAATCTGGAACTTGTGGCCATATAAAAGGAATCTGAACAGGGGCCTCATTCTTTTACCATTAAGTCCCTTCACGTTATAGCCAATCAGAGAGCATACAGTTTCTATTTAACTGAAACTAATTCCAGAGTTACAATCTCATCACAAACCTAATATACTTTCTAGTTAATTAGGTATACATGAATTATATGTAAACAATTTAATTAATAATAAAAGATTCCAAACCACCATTACCAAACACCGAAATTACCACATATCCACCACGCAAGCAACGACCACTAAATCACATTATCTAGCATCTTTTTGCCACAGTAATGGCATCTGATGAACGTGCAGCTACACTTAAAACAGTTTTTTCCCCTAGATACAGATTATATACCCTTAGCATGGCTATAAGAATATATTATGCTTCTAAAATCATACTTTTCAGAAAATATATTAGCATAGTAGCAACTCTCTATATAATTCGCATCATTAGTATCTGACATGAAAATAAAAAGAAGATAAGCATGAGTCCAAACCACCATTACGAAACACCGGAACTACCACATCTCCACCACTACCTGCAAGCTCCGACCACTAAATCACATTATCTAGCATCTTTTTGCCACATTAATGGCATCTGATGGACATGCAGCTACACTTACAACAGTTTTTTCCCCTGGCTACAGATTATAAAACCTTTAGCATGGTTATAAGAATATAGTTTGCTTCTAAAATTATCCCTTTCTAAAAATATAGTGTAGTAACAACTCTCTCTGTAATTCACATCATGTCTACAATGAAAATGAAAAGAAGATAAGTAACTAACCGAACTAATGGTGTAAATGTTGTCCATTAATGCAGAAAACATAAATAATCTTAAAAAGATAAAGGTATAAGTTATGTGTGCATAATAAGACAAATGATCAATTCCACCACTAACTTGCACAGTTGAAGTTCTACAACTTTCTTTGTAAACAATTTAGTACAGCGTGGTCTTTGCTTCTATCAATGCTACCTGAGCATATAAGTTTAGTTACATGTGTGCATTGTTTCTCATAGTTCCTACAAATTTGTTCATGGTACATATATTATATGTTTCTAGAAATTACTAACAATGGTAAGGTAAAGTTCTGATAAAATTCACTTTATAAAAGCATTTACTTAATGGATCGTTGTGAAGAATGCTTTTCATATGTTATGTATGCTTAATAAGGAAAATGATCAATTCCGCCACTAACTTTGCACAGTTGAAGTTCTACAACTGCCTTTGTAGACAATTTAGTGCAGCGTGGTCTTTGCTTCTGTCAATTCTACCTGAGTATATAAGTTTAGTTACATGTGTGCATTGTTTCTCATAATTCCTATAAATTTGTTCATGGTACATATATTATATGTTTCTAGAAATTACTAACAATGGTAAGGTAAAATTTTGATAAAATTCACTTTATAAAAGCATTTACTTAATGGATCGTTGTGAAGAATGATTTTCATCTTCCTGAATGAGAAATCTAAAGCAGGTAGGACCAACCTTGTAATCGGAAAATCAAAACAACATCTGACTATTCAAAGAATCTAGCCAAAGTCCATTAACGTTAGTCACTAAGTTCACACTATTTCCAAGGATCCACAGAAATAATTTAGTTTATGGAGATTCAGCCATGGTCATTATCCAAATAAAATGGTAAGAAACAATAATACCTTTGTTTGCTACAACCTTATCCATGCTGCATTCCGCCGTTGTGTTTCAATTGGCTCTGCGACTTCTGGGAAAACCTCATGCTTATGCTTTATTTACAGTTTACAGCCTCCTTGAACAATTTCCACCATGCGTAAGATCTGAAAACTATTTGTAGGAAAAATATCAGCCTTTTCAAACTTGAAATGTATCGTACGTTTCTGCTTAAACTGCCAAAGCTACAACCACATCAGCTGTTTCTGTGGATATTACAACATTGAAATGAATTGGAGTTTTCTGCTTAAACTTCCCAAGCTACAACCACATCAATTTTTTCTGTGGATATTACATCATGTAGCAACCTACAAATCCAATAACGAATAAATAAGATAATAGCATTCACCGATTCGATTTCTTAATCAAAAGAACTCCTGGCCAAGCATAATTAAGCGAACTAATGGTGTAGAAGTAGTTCATTAGCGCCGACGGATAAATAAGCTTAATAAGCTAAATACACCGAGTTATGTGTGCATATGAAGACAAATGATCAATTCCACAACTAACTTACAGAACTGCAGTTCTACAACTGTCTTTGAAGATAGTTAAGTGCGGCATTAGTCTCTGCTTCTATCAAGGATACCTGAGAATAAAATTTTATTTGCGTATGTACTGCTTCTCATAGTTCTTATGAATTTCTTTATGTTTACATGTATTAAAGTTTAACTGGAATTACTAATAATGGCGAGTTATACCTGATAAAAGAGTAGTGGGAGAAGGTAGAGGTCTCATAAACTTCACTTTCTGAAAGCTTAATGGATTATTGTGAACATTATTTTTCTTCTATCAGAATGAGGGATAGAATCAAAACAACATCCATGCATATTACAATCCTATGAACTACTCAATTAAATTCTTTTGCACATTACAGTAAGTACATAACAAAAATGTAGAGTAAGAAATTCACCACACTTGAAAGACAAAGTCTATAAAGATTTTAATTTCACCACACACAACATAGGCGACTACAGAACAATAATCTACTCTCCCTCCTGCTTTTATACATGATTCTGCAAATATCTGGTATAAGAGAGAGTTACTTACTTGATCTCAAATTGATGTCATGATCTTGGATCAAAGTTTACAACCTCTTAAAGGAACAAATATTTAAATCCTCTGGTAAACTGTCTTGTTCTCTGCCAAAGATGTAAAAAACATGCATAGCATGTCAACATTCTATAATAATTCTAAATAAGTTGTTAACCAATAGCGCAAAACATGAAACATCTATATATACTCCGTGTTGAAGTGTGTATTTTATTTTGAATCTTAGTCCTCGAAAAGCATTATCCCGTTTTTTTTTCTTTTTACTGTCATATTCGAATTTTGTCTCTAGTTAATGTACCTTAAAATTTTGCTTTTCGTTTCAAACATCTGAGACTTCTGTCCGTTTGGTGCTTTGATCTTTTGAGGAGTGGCCCCATCTTTAAGATCGCTTCTTATTGCATGTCACTTAGGCGATAACATAGACACCATGGTGCACAAACTGTAGGACAAACCACAGTTCTTGCATAAATAAATTGCACAAGACAACTGTATGAAGTTAGTTCAGAAATATAATTTAGAATTCAGATCTAAAATGGCAACATCTGGATTCCTCTTTCTGGAACTTGGAACCTCCATGATTCTGGAGTGTCGCATTAAGGCATCTAATCTCGTCACGGGAACTGCGAGTCGGGGTTATGTTCTAATGAACCATGGACAACTGTATGAAGTTAGTTCAGAAATATATTTTAGAATTCAGATCTAAAATGGCAACATCTGGATTCCTCTTTCTGGAACTTGGAACCTCCATGATTCTGGAGTGTCGCATTAAAGCATCTAATCTCAGCATGGGAACTCAGAGTCGGGGTTATGTTCTAATGAACCATGGGCAGGATGGGTGTGGGTCATACATACCCACATAACTACGAAGTGTAACACCTAATTTATGCTCCACATATTGTAGTTTTTATTTATTTAAAGTTTAGGAAAATTGTCACCTGCGATATGATAGACGACGAAATTTTAGCAGATATGAGTTTACATTTATTAACCTGTGTGCAGCACTCAATTGCAGCTTCGAATTATTTTTTTCGGTAAGCAACATCGCCTTTCTTCTTTGAGTTTAAGGTGTCCTGCATTTGGTTGGTCAACATTTGAAAAGAGACCTGTATTACATTATGAAATGGAAGTAACCCGGTTATATTCTAAATAACTGTTACCATATACCCATTGGGAAAGTCCGACTCTAAAATCTAACAACGAATTCGCTAACATTTTTGAGAGTTTAAGCATGCACCACCAACCTCAATTGTTGTTGCATTCTCGAGAAAGCTTAGGCTAGAGGTGATAGAGGTGTGAATGCAGGACCATATAGTATACCCATCAAGTCATCAGAAGGAATCTGCAGAAATTCCTTAAAGATATACAGAATCAACTTAACACACAACACACCGCGAACAGTTTTTCCTTGCTTGCATCAGGGAATGAAAGCCAGTTTAATGTGCTTAATTAGATAAGGAATCAGCATAGTGGTAATTCTAGAATAATGTGCCATTCATACTTATCTTCCTTCTTACGATGATAATTAATACCTAAATACCTTACCTGGAATGACATGAACACAGAAAACACATTCCAAGTTTTGTGGACTTCTTCGCCTCTCTCGCTGATACGACAAAGCATGTTAAATGTGCAAATGAGTACACTTCTGAGACTTTTGAGTGGTAATAGGAAATATATGTTAAAAATATAGATTAATCAAAGAAGCACCTCTTACCGTCATTATCAGAGTTGGTATTCATTGTCCATCTACGAGATCTGGATTTAAAACTCAACTATAAACCTGAACGATAAGCTTGAAATCCTATGTTTTTTCCTGCAAAAGTATATAATGTATTCCTTAATGAAGAGCAAGGCATCAAAACCTATATAACCTGAAAATCCTATTAAAAAAAACAACAGAAAACTTGGATTAAGACAACACACAATGTACGACCTAAAACGCCAAGACAGAACAATTCAAGTAAAGTGTTCTTGTACTTTTGTATTTTCATGGCATGATGCCGTGATTATTTCCTTAAACCCTAATAATTCAACAGCCATTGTAAACAGTGGAGCAAGGAAATACTCAATTTGTCAGTTCATAGCCAAATTAACAAAAAAAAAAAATAGACATACCATTTGTGCCTTCACCGATCTGCCCTAATTTCTCGAAACGCTACAGCAAAATTAAGTTGTCATGGTGCTGCTACAGCCATTACTTTAAAACCCTTTTTCCAATCAAATCTCCAAGCATTACATCTCCGAATATCTGGACGTACCTACCAATTGATGTCAAAGTAATAGTGAGATTAAATGGAAGAACAAAGAATAAAGAACAGGAGAAAAGCTAAAAATTAATGAGTAGACCCTAGAATTCGTGTTTACTAACCAAGTTTTCATCTTTCTTCTTACCCACCTCTGCTATCCTTTTCCTCTACTCGCTGAAACACTTCGAACACCTATAGATTTCTCTAATTTCTGTTTGATTTTATCAGTTTAGTTTTATACGGTTCGCTGATTATTTTTATCAATCTTTCTCTCTTCAATAGGTCTGTATTTCAAAATCTATTGCAATAAACCCTAATTTATCAATTTCTTATATGATATCTAGGGATTTCATTCTCAGGTTTGGGCAGACAGAAATTTTCTCAACCAAAAGCAATACTTTTAAGAGTTTTTGAGTACATTAAATTAATGGATTAAAATGATTCAGTAAAGCTATAAAATCTTAAGCTATGACACTTACTCAAACACCTTGTCATTTCATAACAATACTAACAAAAAAGAATAGACTTGCCCATTCGTGCCTTTACCAATCTGCTCCAATATCTCAAAACAATCCACGCTTCACGAACCCGAAAAGGAGACCGAGCAAAATTAGCATCGAAAAAAAAATATTCCACTGCTAATTACTTACTAAACAGCTATATAAATCAAGTAAATTTACTATTAACAGACTCTATAGACAGAATCTTACGGAGGCCGAAACCATCCTCATATTGCTTCTACCTGCATTCCACTCGTCGCAATAATTACTCAGACTCAGTAAACAACTATTCGGATCAAGTAAATTTACTATTAAAAGATGTTGTAGACAGAATCTTACCAAGGCCGAAACCAACGTAAGAATCGAATCGACTTTCAGTATCTGAGTTGCAATTGATTCTATCTGCATTTCATTAGTCGCAAAAATCAATAAAAATTAGTATTGAAACTTGAACACAATACACAAAAAAAAAATCAATTGAAAAGACGAGGGTACCCAAATACACCACAATCTTTTAATTATCCACCTATAAGTCCTCTTACCGAAAGTGATTGTCTATGGACAAAGTCGAGACAATACTACAAATCGGTATTCACACTTTGTGTGATCGTCTATGGATATGAGATCGAGACAATACAACAATCAAAGTGTGATTACTTGATAATAGGTTCGGACTTAACCAAACTCTATAGGATCAGTATCAAGTAACACGGAGTTAACGTTTGTGTAATTTACTTTAAATTATAATAAAAACAATTATAATTGCGGAAAATAAAAGTAAATGACATAGCAAGATTTTGTTAACGAGGAAACCGCAAATGCAGAAAAACCCCGGGACCTAGTACAGAATTGAATACTCTCAAAATTAAGCCGTTATACAAAATCTAAACCAACTTCGCATAGTTGAGACCAAGCAACTAAACCTATAATTCACTTAGTTTCTTCAATATCCCCGTGCTTCCGACATTCAATAAGTGCACGCACTGGAACAATTCCTTTGGATCGTATTCCAAACAGTAAAGGAACAACAAATCTGTTTGTAACTGCATCTTTTATGATGGCTACACCCAAATAGATCTAACGACTATTAAACTACTAACATTCAAGATTCAAAGATAAGCAAGATATAAAGAACATGAAAGTAAAGATTAACACAAGCATATAACATGGTTCGTCCATGGAGACCTACATCCACGGGAAAGAAACTATCTTCTTTATTGATTAAGGTCTTACCCTTGAAAGAGTTACAAATATCACTTAGACTTCTCACTCTTTCTTTCTCTAACTCTCTCTCTAGAATTCTCTGTAGAAAGACCATCTAAGATTACATGTCCATTTCCTTCTACATGGACTGGTATTTATAAACAGATTAGACTCGTGAAGGTGTGACCCGATCTCGCCAATCTGGTAGAGCTGTCGTACATCTTCTCATTACCTCGGATGAATTCTATACTATCTTTCGTGATGTCTTGCTCGGTTCTCCTTTCGAGTTTTATCGCCTTGTGCATTATCGTACTGCTCCTCCTTGAGGGGCCTCGTACTTCACCATCCTCGGGTTTTAGTATGGATCGTCCGAGTCTTCTGATGAGATGTACCTTCGTCCACACCTCTTCTGATCCTTCATTAAATGTATTCCTTCTTTTTAGACTTGACCGTCTGAGTTGATTAGACCACTCCTCACACGCATTATACATGTAGCGTTGTAGCAGGCATCTTGATTCAGACGAAATCACCTTTTAGAGTATGATTCTGTACTTCTACCTCCTTATGTTATCATGAGACCATCTCTTAAGATGTTGACACGTGGCGATCGGGTATTTTACCCTCACCTTTTCTTTTCATCTTGCTGAGGGCATGATGGGTCGTAACCGTTCCGTCTTTTTCGCCACGTCCGAAGTTCTTGCCACGTCTGCACTTTTAGTGCGCTTTTACCTGTTGGACTTGAGGCGCCGGTTGATTTTCCAAAGGTTTCTTATAAAATCTTCTTGGGAAGAGAATGATGTTTTTATTTTCTATTTTCAGAGTTCAGAGTCTTTTCATTCTCTTTCTTCTCTATCTTTTCCTGTTCCTTCTTAACTCCTTGTCTGTTATAAAGAACTTCATTATGTCTAGGAGGGATTCTCCATCTCGAACTTCAAGGCGGTAAGAGCTTTTCTTCTTCTTATTTTTCCTTTTTTAAGGTTGTTTTGATCAATAACTCTCGCCGTTGTTTTTTAACTGTTTGGTCCCTTTGGAATCGCTATTGTCATCTCCACTTCTTTCTTGATGTTTTCACTGGTTTTTATCAGTGTATGTTCTGATTCTTCACTTCTGTTCAAATCTTGTAGTACTGAGAATAGACCAATTAGACCTTCTAGTACCAGTTGCTCTTATGGTATGTCTGGTGTTTCTTATCTAGAGGCGGTGAAAGTTAAGCACCGTCTTCAAAGGTTTGATGTTTCTTTTGCCAGTCCGGCGGGTCAGACCGGCGTTTTGACTAAGAAAATCTTAGAAGATAATCCCTGTGGCCCCAAAGAGATAATCGTGACAGTGGGTCAGTTAGATGCTGGGCTTCGCCTTCCCTTATACTGTCCATTGGATTCTTTCCAGTACGAGGTAATCTGTCTGCTTGACCCTCAGCGAGCCGTATTTCAGCCCAATGGTAATTTTTACCGGCTTGTCCGAGAAGGTGCTCGGCGATGTAAAGGTAAGGTTACTGAGCATGAGTTGAACGAGTTTGTTCCTTCTCAGAGGGATTTGTACACACCTGCGAACTTCGTGGAAAACTACTGGTGTCAGCAGCCCGAGAAGTTTGATGGCTTCGGAGTGGGGATTTCGAGATATCGTCGATCTCTGAAGGGTACCTTGCTCCTCTCCGATTTGGATCCTCCTAATCCAAACAACTTCATGCTTCGTAAGACGCATGACCCAAATTGGTTCTTAGTTCCTTTTCGTGTTGTGGGTCCTTATGTTTATGGTTGGGATGAGCTTGGTAATGTTCTTTTGGAGCTTCCCGAGATGCACAACTATATGCCGCCTTATAGGTCATGAGAGCTTAGATGGGTCACCTGCGTAGGCGTCCGTCTCAGTCCACCCGCTCTATTGAAGATGCTAAGGTAGAAAATACTGTCTTAATGTTTTAACGTATATATACCTTGCCCCTGTTTTGTATCTTAGCATCTGATGCCATTGTTTAACAGAGGATGAGGGTTTCTGATGGATCAGGCCCATCTGATGCTCCTGTGGAGGTTGCAGAACATGCTTTGGATGTTAATATTTCTGCTATTTTTGGTGATAGTGAAATGATTGATATTGGTGAAGGGTTTTTTGATGAAATGGATCAAGCGTTGTTGCATGAACCTGCTCATCCCGATGGCACTGCTACCATATCAGAGGTGGGAATACCCCAGGCGAGTAATATCGCTGATAAGGGTGTTCCGTCCGATGGAGGTGCTCAGGTTGAAAGTAGTGGTGTTGTTGTTGTTGAAAAGAAGAGGGTACCCAAATAAACCTCAATCTAAAACTTTTCCACCTATAAGTCCTTTTCTGAAAGTGATTGTCTATGGACTGAGTCGAGACAATACAACTAATCGGTCACACTTCGTGTGATCGTCTATGGATACGAGATCGAGACAATACAACAACGAAGTATGTTTACTTGATAATAGGTTCGGACTTAACCAAACTCTAGGGATTGTCTATCAAGTAAAATAAGAATTAACGTTTGTGTGATTTACTTTAAATTATAACAAACACAATTATAATTGCGGAAAATAAAAGTAAATGACACAACAAGATTTTGTTAACGAGGAAACTGCAAATGCAGAAAAACCCCGGGACCTAGTAAAGAATTGAATACTCTCAGAATTAAGCCGTTATACAAAATCAAACCAACTTCGTATAGTTGAGACCAAGCAACTAAACCTATAGTTCACCTAGTTCCCTCAGTATCCCTACGCCTCCAACTTGCAAATAAGTCACGCACTTGGAACAATTCCTTTGGTTCGTATTCCAAATAGTAAAGGAACAACAAATCTGTTCGGTAACAACTCTTTTCAAACAATGTGATATGAGTCTGACAAAGGCTCTCCCGTTTAACCAATAAACTCCTTTGTCGGGTCCTTAGATCAATCTCTCAACAACTACCGAAGTAATTGTTAGACTATGCAATCAATACTATTAATCACAAAGAAGTGTATTGATGCCGATCTACTCAACTACTCAATTCAATCTATCACAAAGATAAATCGATTATAGTTGGATCCCTTTCCAGCTGAAACAAGTATTGTGCACATGAAAGATTATGAACCCAAAAAGCCTTCTTGTCTTCAAATCTTCTTTAATCTTCAATCAGCACCTACACACAATCAACTTGAATCTCTTGTGATCAATCATACACAGAACGGAGTCTGTTAACGTTGGATTATCACAAGACGTCTTTAGATCTACAAACAGTCTAAAGATCCCCGTTGAAACTTCGATCTAGTTTGAGTGAATCTTATATCAGAAGAGAAGATTCTCAAGCATATACAAACTAGGTGCAATCAAAGTTCAACAACCGTTAGTCAATCAAATCAATCGAAAACTAATAATAAACTGCAATTATCTAGTTTCCCACCAACGGTACTAATAGAGCTTCTCAACCCCAAAGAAGTCTTTAAACTGAGCGGCCGTAAGAGATTTCTCCTAATTAGGGTACTCTCCTCTCCGATAGGCGGCTCCACCAGTAACAACACAACTGAGGTAGTTTTACTGGCTCTGAGGATTAGTTTGCTATAAATGCAAACTTAAAATATTTATAGACAAGGAAGTTTGGACACTAAGGAATTTCCAAAACCGAATATTCTCAAAGATATGCAATAAACACAAAATCGGTTTTCATAACTCCTGGAAATGCACTGTCCAAATATTGACCGAAATCCCAATAGAAAAATCTATAATTGGTAAATGCACATTACTAATTATTATTTTCTAAAGATATGTATTTAATTGCTGGAGATTAAATAGCATATAAAAATTAAGAAACCTTAAATAAAAGATTCTCAATTTATTTCGATCCTGGGATTCTCCTTTAGCTATTAAGGAATACCTTTGAACAATTAATGATAAGAGTTACTGCACATGTTCAAAGTATGTCGACATCTTTACTTTGCAAGACCTTTTTCATACTTACAATCTTTGAAACGATTTGCCACACTTCCAAACAAGTTTAGAATTGGTTGGTCAGAATTCCAAGAACTACGTGATTGATTATCCTATCAAATCACCAATCATGGGTTTCACGGTTCTACCAGAACAAGTTCAGTTCTACCTCCATGTGAGTACTGTGCATAGTCACGCTAGTTACCAAAATTTTGTTGACTAGATACTAGGATCGGTTCGCCACAACTTATGGTAACTACCTGTATTCGGTTGCACATGTCCATAAGATCGGTTCCCCCAAAACTACAAACTTGTTGCACATGTTCATAGGATCGGTTCCCCCATCTACTAAAAATGTGTTGCACCCCTTACAAGGATCGATTCCCTGTTGCAAATTTGTTGCACCTCTTACTAGGATCGGTTTCCCAATGACTATATAAAAGTTGTTATTTACAAGGCATCGATCATACCATCTTGAGTGATTACTTAAGATCGGTTTCACTAATGAAAGTCATACCAATACATAAGTCAGGCCTTGTGAATAGTTTTACCAAGATACATAAACAAGTTTATGAGCGGTTATACTAAACACACATATTGGTAATTCAAAATAGATTTGCAATGAATAACAATACCAATAAGCCTAGCGATTTCCCTTTCGATTCACAAAACGAGTTTATGAACTTACTTCCTTTAAACGAATGTAAAACATTGTTTCCTAGGATTAAATCTTCACTCATACCCATACATAATCACAATAGCATTCATATGATCATTTCGATGTCTTATATACAAATTTTAATGGTTAAGCAATAAGCCTCGTATTGTATTCCTTAATACTATGTCTAACTAGAGTATCATACACAGCTTCGCAGTTATGTTTTCAATATGCATGACTTGAAAGATACGTTATGGGAATGAAACAGTTCAAGTCAAATATTACTAACCTCAAGAGGAAGGATGATGTTGTCGTTGTAGCTCCTTACTTCTTCACATTCTTCAATTCTTCATGTAATACTTGTAAGCCTCATATCCTAACACTTTCAAGCTAACCTATACGAAGTTGACTCTATTATATAATCAAGCGACTCTTTAAATGAGTTTTGATTCACTAAAATATGACAACCAAACATGACATACCAACGCCTTATGGGTTCAACCGATCTATGCTCTAACAGTTGTTATTGGTACTCAAAGTGGTGGTGGTGGTGGTACTGGCGTACCAAGTGCTTTTATTAGCTGTTTTCCTTCTACTCCAGTGATGCCTTCTGGTTCGTCTCGCACCGTTTTTGGTGGAGGGTCCGATGCGATGGCGATGCTATGCTCGGATAGGTATGCTCGGCTGAGCGAGGACGAGCAAGCACGTATTTTGACTTCGTTAGATAAGTACGCTCAGCATCAACTTGTGCAGGTGGTATGTGTTAACACTTAACTATGTTTTGATAATATGCTTGTTATCGCCCCAGTCTAACTGGTGATATTGACTGATTTA
Organism: Papaver atlanticum; assembly: GCA_023531105.1. Lineage (NCBI taxonomy): Eukaryota > Viridiplantae > Streptophyta > Magnoliopsida > Ranunculales > Papaveraceae > Papaver > Papaver atlanticum. Next base: position 2,057,045 of record JAJJMB010001752.1, on the reverse strand, counting down.
CTAGAGCAACAATCTGAGAGTTGGCATGCTATCCGAGACTCGGATTGCGAGGAGACGAGCCAGAGGTGTAGAACGTCAGAACCATCAACTGTGTCTTGCTGTTGATATGGCTAAGCAGGAGGCCTTGTCCTCTCGCCAGGATAAGAAGGAGTTGGAAGGTATTTAGTCTCTTCTTTATCTAAAATTTTCGACGCCATAGTAGGTTCTAGAGTTCTGAATTAGTCCCTCTATCGGTAGCCACCGTCAAACGTTTGGGGGAGAAAATAGATATAAATGGTCATAAGCATGATAAAGAACTTTGCAGCCTAATGCTCTATGTGAGCTCTCGTTAGTGCAAGATTGATTCCCTGGAGAATGAGATCGCTCAGCTTCAAAATGATTCGGATGTTCACCGAGATAGTATTGTTGAGCTTCGTACGATGTTAGATAGTGCGAAGCAGGTGGAAGTAACTCGCTCGGATGAGATCAAGCTGCTCCGAGCTCAGAAGGACGGGCTTATTGAGTGGTAGTCCGATCATCTGCCCCAGCTAGCGCAGGCAGAGGATGATAGAGAAGAGCTTGCCCGACTCAAGCGAGAGTATGTCAAGCTCGATAAAGAGCGCGATAGACATATGTTATCATGTCCGGCTGGTGATGCTGCTATAACACCTATTGAAGCATAAATTGGTGCTTTAGAAAATCAGAAAGCCCAAGTGGAACATACCTTACCTTTTGTTTTAGTTGAACATGAAGGTCGCCTATTAGCAACTTTTGGTTTTATGCATTTCATTCCTTGTGAAATTTCTTTTAGAGTAATTGTTTCGTTTGCTATCTCGCAGAGGCTCGTAAGAGCAATGCAGAGTTGGAGAAGCAGTTGGAAGATGTGAAGGGAGAAAAGCAAAATCTTGATGATTAGCTTAATGACTTGGTGACCCGCCATGAAGAGGAGCTGGACGCTGAACGTGCTGACAAGCAGAAGAAGATTAGTAATCTTCATGCTGAGTATAAGGTCAAGATGACAAATGCGTGTAAGGCTGCCATCCTGCGCGAGCGTCAAAGAGCTGTTGCAGCTGCTGCTGCCAATATTGTGGTTCTTCTAGAGCCTATCCATCCTGATTCCGAGCAAGCTGCTCCTGGTGGTGGTGCGACTGAGGGTGGAGATCCAATGGATGCAGATCATGGTGTTCATGGTGAAGAACAGTCTTGATGTTCCTTTGCTTTTGTTATGTTAAGAACCCCCATTTTTTTGTCCTTTTGGTGTGATTCCCTCGTGTTGTCCGAGGTGATGATTTAAGGATATTGTTGGTCAGTAAGTCCTCGTTCTCCTTCCGAGGCAATGTTTAAAGGCAACTTTGTTATTTGGCAAGTCCTCTGTTGTTTTGGAGGAATTACTTTACTAACCATTTCTTGGTAAGTCCTCATATGTGGGAAGCAATGAATATTTTCTTTTTAAGTAGTTGTTGATATGGATGATAACTTTCGTTGTTTAATTATCTCACTAATGTGTTTATTTTGGTGGCTCTGAGGGTGGTTTTTGTGCATACTATCGGTCCAACCATGGGTGACAAAGCCAAGGAGTGACCAGTTCCTTAATTGGACAGGGCATCTCTTACGGTGTTGGAGTATGAAAAATTTCCCTTCTCACCTTGGTTTTGTGCCTTCTTGGGCTTGGTTTTAATAGTGTCATGTTTTAGGTTACACTCTCCCCTAGGTCAAGTGATCAGGTGTTTGAGTCACTCGTGTTTTAACCATTGTTTGGAGGGCGTTACCTTGATCAAGTGATTCTTTCCTTAGCCAAAGAAAAGTTCCTCGATTCTGGATATCTCCTGTTATGGCAGGACATCATCCGATTTCGTGATCGTGATGGCATTACCTTAGGTCTATTTTCGTATTAGGTATCTTAGGGTGTCCTCCGCATCATCTTGCTTCATGAGGATAGATGGCATTGCCTTAGGTCTGTGTGTCCGTCTCGGGCAGCTTAGGTATTTTACCCACGTCATTCGTTATAGAATGGAAGGTGTGGCTAGCACTGTGACATAGTTTTGATGGGCTTTGGTTATAATGCAGTTATGAAATGATTATTCTACATGCAAGTGCAAGAAATGGTGAAAATAAATAAATAAAAAATTTAACGCAAAAATCATAAACATATAAATAATCAAGCGAGTAGACAATAAAAGGAAAGAAATAACCAAAGTAAATAAATAACAAGTGATCAAAAAGAGGAATTTTATTATTCTCAAAAGAGGGTTTATAAGCCCTTGGTACATTCAAGTTAGGTTTCATGACCTTTTTACAAGTAGGGATTCAAACCCTGTTTTGATAATTTGACCTTCTATGCGATAGGTTGTTTAAGCATTGTATTGCTTTAGGTACTTTCCATGGGCGTTCCAGTTCTTCCCCATTAGGTTTGAGAAACCTGTATGCTCCATCACCTGCGTTGGCGATGACAGTGAGTGGTCCTTCCCATGTGGGTGCAAATTTTCCCGACTCGCGCTGGTATGGCGGGATCTCGCGCCAGACTTTATCGCATGGGTTAAATTGCCTATGGCGAACACGTTTACTGTATTCTTAGGCTAACTTCCGATGGTAATTCTCTATTCTTTGAAGAGCTATCTCTCGATTTTCCTCGAGATCGTCTAGCTTAGCGAGTATCATTTCCGAGGTTAGGTTCTTTTCCCAAGCCTCGATCGTAGTTGTTGGGATCATCGCTTCAGTTAGTATGATCGCTTCTGTGCCATATGTTAAAGCGAAGGGAGTCATCCCTATTGCCTCTCTTCGGGTGGTCTGATAGGCCCATAGAACATTGTGCAGTTGTTCGCACTAGCTAGCCCCGTGTCCATCCAACTTCTTTTTAAGCATGTCGGCGATGGTTTTGTTGGTGGCCTCTGCTTGGCCATTACTTTCGGGGTAGATGGGTGTATTTTTTTTTTTTTATGATCTTGAAGAAGTTAAAGAGAAGATCAATGTTTTCCCTCGGAGTTGGGCCCCATTGTCAGAGACGATGGCGGATAGGATACAGAAGCGACATATGATGTGCTCGAAGAGAAATTTAAAGACATCATGGTCTCTGATATGCCGGAGGGCCGAGGCCTCTACCTATTTTGTGAAATAGTCCGTGGAAATAATCAGGTATTTCCTCTGCCCTATACTCGCTCGTAGGGGCCCTACGATGTCTACGCCTCACTTGGCGAATGGCCAAGAGTTGAGTACAGATTTTAAATCCATCGAATGAGCATGCCTTCGTTTACCAAATTTTTGGCATTCTATGCATCGTTGTGCCATTTGTTTTGAATCTTCGTTCATATGAGGCCAGAAATACCCTTGCAGTCTTCCTTTGTGATCTAGGGTCCTTCCCACGCTATAGTATCCTGCATAACCACGATGGATCTCTTTTAATATCTCCTGACCTTCATCAAAGGAAAGGCATCTAAATAGAGGTCCCAGATATGATTGTCGATATAGTATGCCCTCCCTGAGTTGGTAGTTTCCTGATCGTGATATCACTTTGTGTGCAAGTTTCTGGTCACTTGGGAGATCGTCATTGGCTAGGTATTTCATGATTGGGGTTCTCCAATCGTCTTCGGGTAAAGCTTCTTGGCTTGTGCCTACATTGAGAATTTTCATATCTCCTTCTATGGGTATGGAGGGAAGTAGTACCTTCTTAATTCTTACGGTTGTAGCCTTCGGATCTGTCGTCATGGAGGCGAGGAAAGCTAAAGCATCTGCGTGCCTATTGTTGTTCTTGCATAGGTGCCAGAAGGTGATGTTAGGTATCTGCCCGATAGAGTGTTTGGCGAGTTGAAGATATTGCTGCAAACATGCATCGGAAGCCTGATATATTCCATTTATTTGTCGTATGACAAGCTGTGAGTCACTTGTGAGTCTCACTTTATCGATTTCGAGTGCAATTATTACTCGGAGAGCATGTATAACTGCCTCGTACTCGGTTATGTTATTTGTGGATGGGAATTCTAACCTTAGGCTGTAAACGATCCTTCGGCCTGTTGGAGTCGTGAAGACCATTCCGATGCCAGATCCTTCCAAGTTACACGATCCTTCCACAAAGACTTCCCATCGTCTGGGGTTTTCCGATTGAAGCAGTTCGGGTGGATCTTCTAGCTCATCCTCCATTCCTAGGATTTCTTCAATCTCATCGGTATCGTCTAGAGGAAAGTCGGCTAAGAAGTCCACAATGACTTGAGTTTTTATTGCAGTTTGGGCTTGATATTTTACCCCAAACTGTTTTATTTGGGCTCCCCATTTGGAGATCCTTCATGCTCTATCAGCATGGTCTAGAACAGACTCTATTGGAGCTTTTGCAATGACAGTCACAGTGTGTGCGTGAAAATATGTTCGCATCTATTGTGTCGCATAGACCAAGGATAATACAATTTTTGAGTAATTTTTGAGTAATTTTTCTCTGCGGAGGTCAGAGTTTTACTGATGAAGTAAATGGGTTTTTCCACTTCCTTGTCTATGCGAGTTAGTACTGCACTGATCGAAGTGTTGGTCGCTGATAGGTAGATGTAAAGGTCTTCGCCTGGGTCGGGCTTTTATAAGATTAACAAAGTGGACAGGTGTTCCTTGATCTTTTGGAAGGCCTCCTTACACTCGGTGCTCCATGAGAACTGTTCTCCCTTTTTTAGAGCATTGAAGAAATACTTACATTTGTCGGATGATCTAGCTATAAACCTTCCCAGGGCTGCTAGCTGACCATTTATTCTATGCGCATCTTTAACTGTGGCAGGCGAGGGCATCTCTAGTATGGCTTGCACCTTAGTCGGTTCGTCCTCGATGCCTCGCTTTGTGACTAAGTATCCCAATAATTTTCCTGAGGTTACCCCGAAAGCACATTTTGCTGGGTTGATTTTCATGTTGAATTTCCTCATTTGTTCAAAAATATCATTGAGATCGTTAACATGGTCCTATGGGAGTTTGTTATTGACGAGCATATCATCCACATATACCTCTAAGGTTTTGTGTATCCAGCTGTCAAACATTTTTTCCACCATTCTATGATAAGTCGCGCAAGCGTTTTTTAGTCTGAATGGCATCTTAGTATAACAATATAGACCTCGTGGAGTGAAGAAGGCAGCGTGCTCTTGATCTTCCTCGGCGAGTGGGATTTGGTTATAACATGAGTACCCGTCCATTAGGGATAACAACCCGTATCCATATGTTGCTTTTACTATCTGATCGATGTTGGGGAGTGGAAAGCTGTCTTTCGGACAGGCTTTGTTAAGATCGCTGAAATCAATACAGATTTGTACTCCTCCATTTTTCTTTGGAATGATCACCATGTTTGATATCCATATCGGATATTGTACTTCTCGGATGACACCTGATGCCTCCATCTTCTTTGGTTCATTTTGAATTGCCTCATGGTACTCTGATGCCACCTTTCGCATCTTTTGCCTCATGGTCTTGTGTTTCGGGTTAATTTTCAAGTGATGGCAACATACTTCTGGGTCTATCCCAGACATGTCCTCCATGCGTAATGCAAAGTCAACATCAGAATATTCTTTTAATACTCGCACCAACTTTTCTTCTTCCTCTCTGTCGAGGAGAGTTCCGATCTTAACCATGCCTGGGTTTTCGGGTGTTCTGATATTTACTTCTGAAAAAGCGGGGGTCTAACAACCACACCCAATATTTTGTTCGGCAATCTGAATTGACAAACTCCAATATACTTTCAAGAGAATCAACTAGACAGTCAGACTCAATCTAGAGAAAAGTATATCAAAGAGTTTTATATCTCTATCTCTCAATTCAATCTGCAATCATCAAATAGAAACTTACGAGCCCGATTGAATAAGAGAGATAACTTGAACGGTACCAAAGACCAATGTTCAAGTGTAAATCAATTTATATCAACAACCAAAGGTTGGATTATCTAATTGATTGATCTTAACGCATAACCTGTGATATTTCTATTATATAACAAAATATAATGCGGAAAAGAAATAACACAGACACCAAAATTTTGTTAACGAGGAAAACCGAAAATGCAGAAAAACCCCGGGACCTAGTCCAGATTTGAACACCACACTGTATTAAGCCGCTACAGACACTAGCCTACTACCAATGAACTTTGGACTGGACTGTAGTTGAACCCTAATCAATCTCCCACTGATTCAAGGTACAGTTGCGCTCCTTACGTCTCTGATCCCAGCAGGATACTACGCACTTGAATCCCTTAGCTGAGCTCACCCAAAACTAGCAGTTGCTACGACCAAAAGTCGAAGACTTGATAAACAAATCTGTCTCACACAGAAAAGTCTATTGGAATAGATAAATCTGTCTTCCATAGAAATACGTACGAGTTTTGTTCCGTCTTTTGGTAAATCAAGGTGCACAGGAACCAATTGATAAACAAGGCTTATATTCCGAAGAACAGCCTAGTATTATCAATCACCTCACAATAATCTTAATCGTATGGTAGCGAAACAAGATATTGTGGAATCACAAACGATTAGACAAAGATGTTTATGACTACTTTTTATCTTGCCTATCGGAGAATCAATCTCGAGCAAATCTTAGAGAAGATAGTACTCAATACGATAGAATCGGGCAAGATCAGAACACGCAACTACATAGAAAATAGTTGGGTCTAGCTTCACAATCCCAATGAAGTCTTTAATTTGTTAACCTATAGGGTTTTGGAGAAAAGTTAGGGTTAAAGGAGAATCGACTCTAGCTTATGTAACTAGTATCACACAGGAGGTTTGGGGATTAGGTTTCCCAGTTGCTAGAGTTCTCCTTTATATAGTTTTCAAATCAGGGTTTGCAATCTAAGTTACCTTGGTAACAAAGCACTCAATATTCACCGTTAGATGAAAACCTGATTAGATTCAAGCTAATATCTTTCAACCGTTAGATCGAACTTAGCTTGTTATACACAAATAAAATGTACCTTCATTTAGGTTTGAGTAACCGTACCTAAACGTGTACACTATGTTGGCTCAACAGTAGTTAACCAAAGTTAGCTATATGAACACTCTCATATCAACCATATTCATCTTAACCATAACTAGTTCAAATTACTCAAATAAAACTAGTTAACGAGTTGTTCAATTGCTATATTCTCATAGAAGTATACGAGAACACAATTGAATCAAAATCGGTTTGATTCACTCGAATCAATTCATGAACATTATAGCCACGGTTTGCAAAGAATGTATTCCTTAATATATAAATGTATTAGTTCATGAGCCAACCGATTTTAGAACTTTAACCACTCAAGTATGCATACGGGTACGTGATAGACGCATTTATGTGTCTATTTTCATCTCTTTTGTGTATACTG
>JAJJMB010001752.1:2023233-2049747 GCA_023531105.1 Papaver atlanticum | reverse complement strand
AATCGACGGGTTTTGATCTCAACAGCAAAATATGGAAAGTCACGTGTATGACCGATTTTAAGAAATTTTAGAGAGATTAAAGGCAAGATTTTCTTCCCAAAGCTTAATATATATCTAAGGAAGAATTTAGAATCAAAAGGAAAGCCCAGATATGCGTGGAAATTCTAAAACAAGACATTGCCGCAACTTTGCCGTGAAGAGAAAGAAAGAGATTTCGGATGATTTTGGAGAGATTTAATCGCCCTTTTTGATATAAATTGATTGGTTGGGTCATATAGAAGGGGTGTCGAGATTTTGGGGGGATGAGAAGGGCTGAGGAGGCGAGAATTAGAGGTTTACAGGCCGCTGCTGCTGCTGTTTTCTGCTGGTGCGGAGCTGAAGAACACGAAGAACATAAGACGCACACGGAACAGTCGCGAAGAACACGAAGAACTTCGACCCACACCAAACCGTCGCAGAAGAAGTCTTATATTCAACTACAGAAAGCTGTTATCGTTTTTGACTGTCTTTGCTTAATACTTTCAGCGACCATTACCTTCCTTACAACAAGCTTTCTGTAACTATAGCTCGTCCTTTCTAATAAAAACACCTTATTTGATCAATGAAATCAACTTTTGAGCATATTTCTAATATGAGGAGCTAAACCCCTTAGCCGAGGCGACGAAGGAAGCCATTGTTCCATGAAAAGTGGTATAGTTCTATTTTAATTATTTATTGCAATTATTTTACATGATTATTTGCATAAAACTTAAAAGAAAAATTGGTTTTTATTGAGTAGTTGTGAAGTGTTTTGATGGGACATGCTTGGTTTTAATACTTTTGATGTTTCATGCTTCGTGCTTACAATTATTACTTCAAAAATCTATTAAAAGCAAAATATTAGAATTACTTTAAAAGAAAAAATTGCATGAATATTTATTATAATTTATAACTTAATTGGTCAATGGTGGAATCCAGAGTCTCGGTATTTTCTTATTATTGTTGAAACAACTTTATTTAATTTTCGAAAATCCTTCACAAGCCCGAGTTGAACGAACTCTACTTATCACTTTTTACAACAACTTCAAATTCACATCAGTACGCATACTTAAGTAGCCGGTCTAAGATTGGGTTCGTCAGTATGCAAACGGGTACACATACTTAGTACATATCCAAAACCCAGCAGAAATTCCCGGACCTATACCTTACACAAGTACGCGCACCAGTATGTGTACTTGGTACACGGAATTTCACAACTTCAAGTATGCATACTTTAGCTCCTGTCATGGATCACATACATGCAAGAATGCACACTATGTTTATAATCCAATGATGTTTAAGTATTCTAAACTCTATTTCAATCATTGAAACTTTCTTAGAGGATGACAATAGCCGTTTTCACACACTATTAGCATCAAAGCAATTTTCAAGTTATTGAAATAATCATCACGAAACATTCCAAGTCTGCACCAAATGATTGTATCACACAAACCATGTAAGATGTTACTCGGCGATTTTCACATGATCATCTTTTGACTTACGTCAAGAATATAAGATGAACTTGGTTGAAGCGAAAGATTACCAACACATATTTCGAGAAATATGTAAGCGAGATAATCTCATCTCGAAATCTCAAATGTGTATAATCTACAACTATATAGTAATACAACTTTTGTCTCAATATAGGAGATAGAGTAGAAATAGACTTTCCAAGTGATAGATGAGTTTTAGTCTCCACATACCTTTTGTTGATGAAGTTCCACAAGCTCTCCTTAGTAGTTCTTCGTATTCCATTGATGAACGCCGTGAAATCTAATGCTCAACTACACAATCTATCCTAGTCCGAGACATCACTATAAGTAGACTAAAAATCAAGACTTATAGTTTTGATCACTAACATTGACAAACAATCTTGAGATAGCAACGCTTGCGAGTTCGACCGAGCAGTGCTCTAACAACTTCCTTTATAGGTTCCGAGTCAGATAAATTTGACCTAAGCTCTTTGACATCGGAGAAGTTATGTAATTGCTACAAGGGCTCCATGGGTGAGTCCGAGGTCGAGACTTGCACATCGCTTGAGCGCCTTGCTTCATTTATCACTGCTATGTAAGTATCGATTTCTTCTTGGCTCTTGGCATTCTTAGCTCTTTTCTTCTTCTCCTTTGGAGAATTTACTATATTATCGCCATTCTGTACGTCCATATTGTAACAATACTTTGCCTCGCTCGAATATCTAATGATCTCTGCGATCCCATCAGGTGTTGGAAACCTTAGTCAATGGTGGTAAGTTGATACGACTCCTTTAATCCCATGAACCCAGGATCGCCCAACAATGGCAGTGTAGGGTGAGAGTACATCCACTACACAGAATGTAGTCAAGGTTAGGATTTTACCTACACGGATTTCTAGAGTCACCTCGCCCCTTGGGCGGGTAGATGAGCCATTAAAGCCAAATATATTATATGTGGATGGTATTAGGCATTCGTCCCTTAGACCCATTTGTTTGAATGTTTCGTAAAATAAGATCTCGACGGAACTTCCTCCGTCGATTAGTATCTTAGGCATAGCCCATGGCAGCGTCTTTGGTTTTTCCTCCTCGTCCTCGTGCTCAGGGAGAGCGATGGACATCGCGACCACTAGGGGATCGTTATGATGTCTTCCATCGTCTGGTGCCTCGGAGACTGAAAAGCTGATAGGTTGTTTCATCCACTCCTCCATGGGAGGTTCCTTTGCCACACTGAAAACTTCATTTCCTTCAAAGTTTCGCTCATGAATCCGCCCTGTAATACTTTCTTCAGGCATAGGAGCAGTAATAGCTGAATGCGATATCGTATTGCACCCCAGATACTGTGCCTCGCGGGGGATTTTCACACGATGTACTGGTGGTCCTGTCACCTGTTGGGTCGCTGGTTGGGCGATGTACTCCTGGAGTTCACCATCATCAATCATATCTTGCACCATCTTCTTCAGATCTCTACACGAATCTGTAAGATGGTTATAGAACTGGTGGAACTCACAGAAATCTGTCATGTTCTTAGCGTGCTCGGGATGTTGCCCTATATTCCATGGGAAGTTAATCTTGTATTTATCGTCGACCTTCTTAAAGATCTCGGAAATAGGGGTGTTTAGCTTTGTGTAGACTGGGTATACGAACTTTCCCTTCTTTTGCTGGGCCTGATCTCGCCCTTTCCATCCTCCATTCCGAAGTTTATCGAATCATGTGGATCCATTGTTAGATCGCTCTCCCCCTCAAACTTGTGTCTAAGGGTTTTGTGGTTCTACCACGTTTGCTCCTCTACTGTTTCCTCTGACCAATTTATCGTAAGTCCCATCTTGGAGTTCTTCAAGGGCTATGTAGTCCTCCTGAAGTTCTCTTAATTTCCCTAGGCAGGGTGGCATAGTTTAGTAAATTTGGACGAATATGGGGTATATTTTCCTGAGACTTTTTTTAAAGACCAAGATCGCATAGGCCTCTGGGACCCTTCCGATCTCAGCACATAATTTTCTTCAGCGAGTTACAAGAGAGAGAAGTGACTCATTTGGTTCTCGATCTAACTGGAATAGCATGTCGATTTCTGGTTTGACTCGGCTGTTATGCATGTATGCTTCCAAGAATAACTCGGATAGGTGGGAAAATGACTTAACCGATTCTTTCGGTAGGTTGTTGAACCATATTAGGGCCTCGTCTTTTAGACTGGCTGGAAAGAACTTACACATCACTACGTCGTAGTGACTCCATTTTGTCAATGTCATGCGGTAAGACCTGAGATGCTCAATCGCATCGCCGTCCCGCTGAAGGGAGTTGCGAACGTTGGGAGTGAGTATTTCCTTGGAAACGGTTGAGCCAATAGACTCTCCGCTAGGGGAGACTGTTCTGCCTCCTGCATTACTTTTGCCAACTTTTGGCCTCCTTGTCTTCCTGTAGCCTCTCTGCACATTGCTTCGAGTTGGCAGAGTCGGACTTGTAATTGATCGTCAATGTGCCTCATCTCGGCCTTCTTCTTTCGCCCTCGCTCTCTTTCGGGCGAGAAAGAAACTTCTGGGCGGCGATATCTTGATCGCCCTGAATCCTCATCAGATTGTTCGACATACGATACTATCTTAGAGCGAGTTGACTTTGAAGTCTCCTCTCGTTTGGGGTTTACAGCTGCGGGATTCTCGGCCACGCGGTTGGTTTCAGTTTCGTCTTATTTCTTCCTACCTCGTTTATGTCTGGGATCGACATCGGATGACCCCTCGGACGGGCTGTCCTCCTTGTTTAGAACTCATTTGTTTCTCTTGGGAAAACGATCCGCTGTCTCCTCGTTTGAGGTGTCAGGGATGTGGATTCTCATCGTCTTGTAGATCTTAAAAGGATTTTCCTCCTCGGGTATCTCCTCCATGATAGTGAATGGAACTTTTTTTCTTCGTTCGGCGTTTTAGCTTACGATTTTTCCTTTTTAGCTTCTTGTTACGCCGTTCTAATTTTTTCATTCTTTCCTCCTACGCTTTTTGCGTTTTCATAATGGTTGCAAGAGTTGCAGTGGTGTCACCGAGGTTAGAAGAATCATCCTTCTTTCCTCTGTTGTTTACCATTTGTCTCGGCAAATGGTTCAACCCTCCTGGTTGAGTTAGATGAATATCACCCTGTCCTTTGAAGGGATTTCTCTCTTCGTCGAAGCTAGAATTGTCTGTCAACTCTTTCCGATATTCGTTATCGGGCTGTCCCTCTCCTGGGAGTACATCGTTATGTATAGCCTCGCGTGGATCCATCTCGTCTAGTCCTTCGGGTTGGGCTCCGCCAGTTTCACATTGGCTCGTGCGAGTGGATCGTATCGTCACCATCACCTTACCTGCGATATATGCAATAATGCTTAATTTGTCTTGTCTTTCAGAAAAGTGGGACCCTAAGTTTACAGGTCATGTGTAATTGCTAAGTCATAGTTCAGACTGTGCAGTTTTAGTACAGGAAGACTCTTCAGTAAATTTTGGAGACATGTGATTATGTTAAAACATTCCCCACTAGCATAAAGTTTTGGTGATATAAAAAGGTGTTTTGCTTTTCTCATATTTCGAGTAAACTACCTTCTTCTACACTGTTGATGGTGGATTTTCGACAAAGGTCAAAATCGTAAAATCATGATACTAGATGTTTCTAACCCGGCTTCAGGAACGCAAGTAACGATTCATATTTTATTATCCGTGAACCGTTTCACGATATCTGATCGAGTTCCTCTCAGTGCCATGATGAATATGTTTCTCGAAAGGCCTCCCACTAGATGAGCGTTCGATGCTACACATTTCATCATGACCTCTATGTAGAATAACATGATTGGGAGGTCCTCTGGACATAATTGTTTGTCGGAGGGCTTAACGCCTTCAGGATGTCGGCGATACTCGTTGTTTCCTGACTACATAGAGAGACCCACCTCTACATAGAAGAACGATTGGGCGGTTCTATGGACATAATTGTTTGTCGGAGGGCTTAACGCCTTCAGGACGTCAGCGATAGTCGCTGTTACCTGACTATGTAGAGAGACCTTTTATAGATTCAGTCGGCTCTCTGGACATAATTGTTTGCCGAAGGGCTAAACGCCTTCAGGAAACCAACGTTGCACGTTGTTCCCTGACTATACACCTTTCAGAACGAGTATGATGCTTCAACTATCTCATATCTCGATTCTACAATATATTAATTCTACCGTGACATTCGCCACTGAATTCCTAGAAAATAATCTATTATATCTCATTGCTCCGTTCCATGGCTATCCCCGGCTGATTCCATGGATTAGTAATAGATAACCATCTTATCTCATTACTCCGTTCCTTGAATTCCCCGACTGGATTCATGGATTAGTAATAGATACACAATTCATTTATTACTCCGTTTCATGAGTCATTCTCCGCTGAATTTCATGAATTAGTAATAAATATCCAACAATCGGGCATCTAGACTATCACCGAGTAAGCCCCAATAAAATGGTGCAAGTGTACTCAACAATGATGCACGAACGAGCACCCAAATGCACGAACGAGAATTCAAAAATATGGACAAACAACGAATCCTACACAAAATAGGAGAGAGAAAATAATAATAAAAAAATAGAAAAGGGGTGCCTAGGGACCGGGCCCACCGGCCGGCCGGCCATGCCGTCGTGTCTGGTCCCCCACACCCTCTTCCTTTATTTTTCTTATTTTATTTATTTTCATGAACTCATGAAAACTCCTTCATTCAAGCAACTTTCCTTGTTTGAGCAAAACTCATGGTTTCTCCATATTTTCACGGTTTCATGAAAAATAATAAAAATAGGGAAGGTGCCGTGGGACCGGGCTACCTGGACGGCCGGCCATGCCCTATCCGTGGACGGTCCCACACCTTGCAATCCCTTGTTTTCATAATTATTATTTCCCTCATCTCATGAAACTCCTCCGTTTGAGCAAAAATCATGGTTTCTTCATATTTTCTCAAATATTGCTCAAACCATGAAAAAATAAAATGGTCACATGACCGACTAGGCTATTCAAGAAAAATATTAAAATATTATTATTATTTTAATATTCTCAAAATATTGATCGAACGAGCAAAGTCCTACTTGCTCATTCGAGCAAAATCAAGAATTTCAGTCAAAGATCAAACTTTTCTGAAAATCTAAGATATTGCTCAAACGCACACCATAAAATACCAAAACTCTCAGGACTGAGACATGGACATTATGGTGACACGGGAATGCTTCCTTGACCGACCAAGGATGGCCCTAAGGCTTGCAAGGAGCCGGTCCCACACATTCTTATAATTTTGACCTAATTTGCTCAATTGCTCATATTGGGTTCAAACTTTTTCCAACCAACTTGGAATTTTCTCAAACGACCATCAGCTGGTCCCACGACCACCAAGGGCCGGTTTCATGCTCCCTTGGCCGGTCCCTCACTTCCCCATAATTAGGTTTCATCACCTAATGCTCATACGAGCATTATTCTAATGAATGATTAAATCAGCATTTAATCATCCTTTCACCAACCGGTCAACTAAGGACTCTGGTGCACACTTACTCAAGCACTTGGGCATCACATGGTCTTCCATCATCCCATGTGGTCGGTCCCTCCTTCACTCAGTGACCTATTTTCAGCAATTCATCAATTGACGAACAATTGATAAAAATTAGGGTTTCGAACAAACGCTCCACGAAATCATCATTCTGAGCAAGTTCAAACACTAATAAATTTATGTTTGATCCAGTAATCAACATTCAGATTAATTACATAATATTTGGTAGGCTACCAATATTTTAATTAATATTTTACTGGGTCACGTTACCAATAATTCATCGAATGAGCAATACTTGCTCAGTTGCTCGAATATTGATCCAACTATCAATATTCAGTGATTTATCAATATTCAGTAATTCGTCGCAATACTTGCTCAGTTGCTCGAATATTGATCCAATTATCAATATTTAGTAATTCGTCGAATCGAGCAATACTTGCTCAGTTGCTCGAATATTGATCCAATTATCAATATTCAGTAATTCGTCGAATCGAGCAATACTTGCTCGAATATTGATCCAATTATCAATATTCAGTAATTCGTTGAATCGAGCAATACTTGCTCGAATATTGATCCAACTATCAATATTCAGTAATTCATCGAATTGAGCAATACTTGCTCAGTTGCTAGAATATTGATCCAACTATCAATATTCAGTAATTTATCAATATTCAGTAATTCGTCGCAATACTTGCTCAGTTGCTCGACTATTGATCCAATTATCAATATTCAGTAATTCGTCGAATCGAGCAATACTTGCTCAGTTGCTCGAATATTGATCCAATTATCAATATTCAGTAATTCGTCGAATCTAGCAATACTTGCTAGAATATTGATCCAACTATCAATATTCAGTGATTCGTCAAATCGAGCAATACTTGCTCAGTTACTCGAATTTACAATATTTGCTCAAACGAGCAATATCAACAAAGAACTGTACATCTGACATGTTCAATCCATGAATCACTAAGCATTCGTCACTCATGCTCAATTCAACAAAACTTAGACTCACTGTCTAATAAGTCAACGACTGACTAATCAAATACACGTCTGCTTTGCAGACTCCACGTTCGTGAGGAATCAATTACGTCACATGGGGGGATATTACTTAGGGTTTTGGTCTGGCGGCCTACGGCACGTGTGTTCATACATGATGAGAAATGTGAGTAAGTCGTGCAAACGGTTGAAGAAGTTAGCAAAGTAGTGGGTGGACGATCAACCAAGTCTCCGCACGACCTGGAACTGGTTTCACCACGATCTCCCACTTTCCCACTCTTTCACTCAATAAACCGTCACACTTACTGGGATCAATGTGTTCACTATTCTGACAATATAAATAAGTCGTTGAATCCATGATTGAGAAGACACAGAAAATCCACGAGATATTGAATAGACAATCCATCGTCTAGCCAAGAATCATCATATGAGCAATACTCTCTCAATCATTCGAAACTTATTTACACAAACTTGCAGAAACCTTCAACACATACACAATCCTTGATCATCATTGATCCCACAATTCTCAGCTTCCCTCCTACAGATCTAACCATCTCCCTTTTTGTGACCGAATTGACTCTGGAACGACCATTGACTTGGTTTAGGCTGGAGTCCTACAAATTTATCATCTCTCGAACTCAAAGCACTCCCGTGCAGTGCATCTGTTCGAGGTTAGGCAGTTTGCTCGGTTGAGGAGTCTCGTCCGAACGGTCGTCTCTTCATTTTTATAAAAAACCAGCAAATCGTTTTTCCCCATCTACAGATTGGCGACCATAATGGGAGATCATTCTCTCGGTTGTATTCTCAAACTTTCACAAAGATGGCTGGTCTTAGGTCTGGGTTAGTTACAAATCCCAACACAAACAACGCTAGCACTAGCAACACTAGTGGTACTCCAGAAACTACTCCTGCTCCCAACAATGGCATTGGTTATACCATTCCTCCTCCTCAAACCAACATTGGAGACAATCACCTCTTCGGCCGATCTCTTGAAGAAATCAGAGAAAATCCACCTACCATAGGTGATCTCATGAAGGTACAAGAAACTCTTGCAAAAAATCAAATTGACATGGCTAACACACAGAAGGAGCTGTGCAATTATCTCAAAACTCTCACTGACAAGATGTCAGAGAAAACTCAGGAGAAGGGAAAAGCCAAAGAAACATCTTCGGCTGCTGATCCTGAAGTCACTCCGATCCATGTAGTATATGATGATGAAGTCCACAAGGCTATAGATAACTCACCAACAAAGGAACCTGCAGGCTTCATCACCCGTGAAGACCTGGAACGCTTTTTGGAGGATCGAGGAAAAGACAAGACACCATCGGTTCATCGTCATCAACCTTCATATCTTGCTACTACACAACGAATTCCTCTCCCAAAGGGCTACACCTCTCCAACGTTCACACTGTACAATGAAACGGGGAACGTTCGAGAACATGCCTCTCGATTCCTGGAAATACTAGGTGAGCACGAACACAACCATGTCGTCTGTCTGAAAGAGTTCTCGAAATCGATGACAGGCCGAGCATACACCTGGTACAACAACATTGCATCTGACAACATCGTTAGTTGGGAGAAATGGTTAATTCCTTCTACAGGAAATACTTCTTCGTCTCAGAGAAGATTACTCTCTCTGACTTAGGAAGAATGGCTCAGAAGAACAATGAACATCCGAATGACTATGTGAATAGGTTCAGAGTCTAAGCTTTGGATTATCATGACCCTAATGTCACTAAACATCAACTGGTGGACTTGTGCATCAACGAAATGATCCCGATCTACAGATCCTTGCTGGAAAATCTCCAGTTCCATACTTTCTCAGAGCTTCATGAAGCAGCCAAACGATCAGCGACTACTGCATCTTCTTTACTGGAAAGAGAAAAGTCTACAAGGTCGAGGAAAGCAGCGACGCTTTGTAAACAATCAGTACAATCTCCAGCCTTTAACAAACATTGTTGCTGAAAAGAATGAAAGGAAATCCGAGACACAGCATCAGAGCGCTTCTCCAACATCCCAGGCTCCTCTGAAGGCGCAAAGAAAAGATAACCAATCCTAAAATGCACAAACCTCGACCAGGCATCAACGAACGGGAAAATGATCAAACGAGGACTCAAACTTCCCTCTTCCCATTGAAGAAATGATCGTGTTAGTGGAAGTATGGGTTCAAGATGATGCAACCAAATTGTTGTTCATCAGGAGAGAGCTGAAGAAAAAATGGAGAATCCAAGGTACTGTCACCTTCATAGATTCATCAATCATCCAACAAGTAACTGCAATATTTTGAAGCACATCTTCAAAGAGAAGGTTGATCCACAATAGATTCAACTGGGGATTGAAGGAGTACATAAGAATCCTCTCCCAGTCAGAACCTTAACACTCTCTGAACAACCAGTCAAAGAAGCAGTCCAATCGTTGATCGAGCATATCTGTGAAATTGCTCTATCTGTCTAAGGCACAAAGGAAAGATATGTTCACAGCACCGAATTACATTGTGTCAGACGTCTACCCATCCTGGAAATACTCCTCGAACCTTCATCCACAGACAAAGATAAATGACTGGGGACTGCTTACCACAGTCCATCTCAGAGGAAATGAATTCGGAAGATGTTGATCGATGATGACACCGCCATCAACATCATTCCACTGAAAACCCTCAGAGCTGCGAGCATCACTCAACAAGAAGCTACTAGTGATCCCATCTGAATCAGAGACCTTGAAAGAACGCTCGGAAATACTTATGGGTACATCACTCTCAAAGTGAACATAAGTTCAACCAGGACATAAACCAAGTTTTACATAATCAGGAAGATCCAGGATATGACATGTTCTTCAGATGAACGTGGATCCATGCTGAAAAGATGGCTACTGACAAAGCGCCTTTGGTTGCACATCTCTCCAACGAAGAAAGTTCTGATCCGGAAGATTTGGCGGATATCCAATCATCAGAGCACTTGGAGGAATTTCAAACTTTGACGAGGTTGAAGCAAGAACCTGCAAAAGATGTATAGACATTCATCAAGAGGTTCCGCACTCAGGCAAGTCTCATTCCTTCCATGTCTATGTCCTTTATTTCCTCACATGCTATCCTAGCATGGGGACTTCTGCTAGCAACACTACAAGACGTTATGAATGGTAGCTTCACCGCATTAGTATTTTACCAAGTGGTTGAATCTTACATTTCTCCGAATCTAGCACTGAGACATTCATTACTAAGATGATGTCCAAGCATGGCAAAGAATACTTTGGGCGTTTCTCCATAGCCTTGCAGGAGTGTCCATGTGTTCCACAAAATCATAAAGCTCTGATGTCTGCACAAGTGGAATCCCACTACCACAACAAAAGGGATGCTGAATCAACAGAAGATACTCAGGGCCGAGACGATCAAACCTAAGATATTCGATGGTTAAGGGGTATGACGCTTCAACGCTCAAGCATCTAAGAAGCCTTCAAATTGTACTCCCAATCAAAGAGTACACCTTCGATAATGGCGCTTCTGGCTTCAGCACAAATATCTCGACGATGACACACTGATTCAACACCAGCACGATCAAAGTGTAACTGAACTACAATCGATAAGTCTTCATTATCCCATGATAGGATTTCTGAAGAAGATGCAACATCCTTCTTCCATGGATAGCACAAACTCCTTCAACATATATGTTTTGCTGAATAGACGAACACTTCGGGGATGCACCTGGGGACTTGATCTTATTGGAAAGATTGATTCAAATCTATTTATTGCATCCTGATGTGATTCCATGAAACTTCATCAATGGGACCTCTCTACATCACAAGCCCCTGCACGACTGAGGAACTTCATCTCTTCACCAATCACATCCAGAATGCAGACTGCTGCTGCTATCTACCGCAACAACGTCGACTCACTGACTTCATAGTAAAGTCATACTGTTCAGGAGAATTCATGTTGAACTCCAAAACACTGTCATCTCATAGATGCTCAACCCACCAACTAGTTCGTAAATGTGAAGGCTCACTGGATGGAGGAACAAAGACTATGTCGATAAATCATGGTTCTAGCCTTTTCAGTCTCTGGAGAAACTCCGACCATAGTATCGGCATCAACAAGGATATCTGGAGGAACTCCGTCCATGGTCTCAGCATCAACAAGAATGTCTGTATAAAATTCAATCGTGATCTCAGCATCAACAACGGTCACAGGAGCGACATCATCATGACCGGCTTCACCAACTATCAATTCTCTGAGGTGTTACTCGATGGAACGGACTTCTCCAAGCACTAATGATTCATATCAAGATGTGTAGACATGGTAACATGTTCACATAAAAGTCTCCCCAAAGCTTTCACGATTGGTGGGAACCATCCAAAGTCTTCTACAAGATGTTCTCATTGCCTCTACAAATGAAATACAACATGCTTCAGGCCATGGGTTTACAAAAACGTATCAATGAGTGAGGAATGGGACAATGCTTCCTCAACAAAAGATGTTCGTCTATGTCTCTACTACAACATACCAAAAGGGTATGTCAATCGGACATACGAGCAGAAAGATATGACTTCCACATTCAGGTTTATGGAATCTGAAAATTTGCACGGGATTACAAGTTATGAATGTGCATGTGTCATTAACTGACCTACACAACTCCAAATTGAGTGATTCTTTTCTCATATGATAACTCAGTCTCTTAGCTTCAAAAGTTGGGGTCAAGCACCGAATTCCGACGTCGTATGAGGTTCCTACGGCTTCCAGAGCATACAACATGCAAGCAATAATTCTTAGACGGGATTCATAACCTGTTCCTACGGCTTCCAGAGCATACAACATGCAAGCAGTAATTCTTAGACTGGATTCATAACCTCCACAGTCGATCGATGTCCACCTGGTCCTTCCGCTAAGTCCTTCATCAAGGTACCTACAACTTCGACCACCTAGGTCTTTACATCAATTTTTCTACCCGGGTCCTCTATCTAGGTCTCGCCAGAAGAAGGGAAAACGAAAGGGAGAGATTTAACAAAATACTGGGGACTGACGGTCCAATGGTCATGACGATCAATTTCACAGTCCAAGGCGCCAAGATTTCATATGCTAATCCTTCATCATAAAACGAATGCTACAACAAGGAACCATGGTCATTACATCATCCAACCTCAGTTATGGTCCCATGACCAGGGTTTCAAAAGTGATGTTTCTACGACTGACAGAAACAAAAAATGGTACTGCAAGCACCAGGCTCATGTATCAACCAAGAGTTTTATGTTGAAAATTAATCAATGGCATTTAAATCCTTCATCAAGCGTTCAAGACACAAGCAAATGGTTTAAAGACACAAAAGAGACGTTCTACAACAAGACTGTCTGAAGTGATTTTACACTGCCATGTACAAAGCGACGAGCTGGGAGCAATTGGTAAGGAATAAAAGATTGAGTCATATGTCATTCTCTTTGTATGGATGTCCTCTACAACATATCCAAAATTCACTTCAATTGGATAAACGAGCAAAAAGATGTGGCCAAAACTTTGGACTACATGACAACTGAAAAGTTCTGGAAGTTTACTGTTTCATCGATTTCGACCTCTAAACATGCTCAAAACTCAGAACTCTTCTTTTAAAAATCTTGGAAATTCTCTGAGGATGAAAAAACACGGGTAGACCATAAAAATCCGACATCGGACGAAGATTCTACAACGTTTTCATTAAAGGGGCGAATTATGAATTTTCTGGTGACGTCGGAAAAAATTTCATTCATTCATATGGGTCCTCGTTCATTCATTCACAAATCAGAAATTTCATACTTCTATGAAGAAAATATACGATGGGTACTTACTGGAGTGGTCCCTAAAGTTCTCAAAGCACCGGAATTGCCAACATCACCATTGAAAACATCATTGCTTTCATTCGGTTTCGAAATCCGGGGTTTCCTTCTTCACCATCCTCCAAAGACGAATGGGCATCATCAGTACCCCATCGTTCCATGAAAATATCCTCCTGGATGCATCAACAATAATTAGTGATATTTCATTCAAGGAGTGCTATGAAGGATTATACGAAGAGAAAAAGTCACGGTGCGAAGAAAAGTAATCATACTGGGGACTGATAGCCTGTGATCATGATTGGACAAGGTCAAGAGGCGGAACCTTAATTCAAGTCGACCGTTTGTGCATATCATACGTTTCTTCAACTCCAACACTGTCTGCACGGTCTAGCATTTAAAACATATGAGCAGGCGGACACCGGAAGGGATTATGATCAATATTTTAGAACATGAACATTGATCCACTTCATTCAATCAAAGGAGTAAAATAAGATCATCATACATCTCCTCTGAGTATTCATCTTCTTCATACTCGACTCGGAGGTCGGTCTTGGCCAACCGCTCAGCTCTTATACCAGGGCGAGAAGTCATTAATTCCCTTATGAATGGCTCTCAGACGATCAAGAGACCTACGGCATATCAGATTTCTAGCATTTCTGAAAGATTGATCTACCTCCGCATGAGCATCTGCCAAATTCTTCATCTTCGGTTTGATGTTTCTGGAGCATTTCCTAGAAGAGTTAGAGACATGGTCATCACCAAGAGCCGTCATTAGCTGTTACTGAAAGTGCAGAGTCAAAACAATTTGGCAACAATGTGCGTTAAAATGGTAACAGTTCAATCCTTATCTTTTTACAATTTCACTTTCAATTGGTGATTTCAAAAAATTTGCTCGTTTCTTCAAACCCGCAAAGACGAGCAAGGTCAATTATTCGAAAATCAAAACTTGATTTTTTATAAAACCGTGTGAACATTCACTGATTTTCTACTGTGTGAACATTCACTAACAAATTGTGAAAATTCACATAAATATATTACTTCATCACAAATAATTGTTTGCTTTCGACAATTGCTCAAAATTTGATTTTTAACAAAAAAATTTACGCAAATAACTCACGTAAATAAAAAAAATAATCTCGCTCGAACGAGCATCCGTCTATGAAACGAGAGTCTTTTAATCTTGTGAAAATCCACATATTCACGTATTAAAATTTTGTTTTCATAAACAATTTTTTTTATTACTAACAGACGCACGTCTATTCAAAAAAAAAAAAAAAAAATTCTCTCGTACGAGCATCTACCTTTGGAACGAGAGTTTATTCCATTTTGTGAAATCTCACAAAGATAAAATTTTGGTTTTCATGAAAGCTCATATACAAAAATTTTTATCACTAAACTAACGAACGAACGTCCGTTCCTAAAACAAGGATTTCCTTTTTGGGATGGCCCCACAAATTCTAAACTGACCAAAACTGGACCTCTGACCGTCCAAATCAACAGTGCTTCATCTCTCCGTGCTACCGAGATAAAACACTATCATACTGTCAGGATCCTTACCTGAGCATTTGCTCGTACATGACGCCATTGGGAAAAATCGAGGATTCTGAAAATACCTTTGTACGACTGAGTTCAACTGTTTGTCTCGCCAACAAGAAAATCACCATCTTATGCTTACTGCGGAACATGACCGTCCCTCACTAAGCAGGGGACTTAATGTTGATGGTGGATTTTCAACAAAGGTCAAAATCGTAAAATCATGATGCTGCATGTTTCTGACCCGGCTTCAGGAACGCATGCGACGATTCATATTTTACGATCCGTGAACTGTTTCACAATCTCTGATCGAGTTCCTCTCAGAGCCATGATGAATATGTTTCTCGAAAGGCCTCCCACTAGCTGAGCGTTCGATACTACACATTTCATCGTGACCTCTATGTAGAATAACATGATTGGGAGGTCCTCTGGACATAATTGTTTTTCGGAGGGATTAACGCCTTCAGGACGTCGGCGATACTCGCTGTTCCCTGACTACATAGAGAGACCCACCTCTACATAGAAGAACGATTGGGCGGTTCTCTGGACATAATTGTTTGTCAGAGGGCTTAACGCCTTCAGGACGTCGGCAATAGTCGCTGTTCCCTGACTATGTAGAGAGACCGTGTATAGATTCAGGCGGCTCTCTGGACATAATTGTTTGCTGGAGGGCTAAACGCCTTCAGGACACCAACGCTGCACGTTGTTCCCTGACTATACACCTTTAAGAACGAGTATGATGCTTCAACTATCTCATATCTTGATTCTAAAATAGATTAATTCTACCATGACATTCGCCGCTGAATTCCTAGAAAATAATCTATTATATCTCATTACTCCGTTCCATGGCTATCCCCGGCTGATTCCATGGATTAGTAATAGATAACCAGCTTATCTCATTACCATGTTCCTTGAATTCCCTGACTGGATTCATGGATTAGTAATAGATACACAATTCATTTATTACTCAGTTTCATGAGTCATTCTCCGTTGAATTTCATGAATTAGTAATAAATATCCAACAATCGGGCATCTGGACTATCACCGAGTAAGCCCCAATAAAATGGTGCAAGTGTACTCAACAATGATGCACGAACGAGAACCCAAATGCACGAACGAGCATTCAAAAATATGGACAAACAAGGAATCCTACACAAAACAGGAGAGAGAAAATAATAATAAAAAATAGAAAAGGGGAGCCTAGGGACCGGGCCCACCGGCCGGCCGGCCATGCCCTATCCGTGGCGGTCCCACACCTTGCAATCCCTTGTTTTCATAATTATTATTTCCCTCATCTCATGAAACTTCTCTGTTTGAGCAAAAATCATGGTTTCTTCATATTTTCTCAAATATTGCTCAAACCATGAAGCCAAAAAGTCAAATGGTCACATGACCAACTAGGATATTCAAGAATAAAATTAAAATATTATTATTATTTTAATATTCTCAAAATATTGATCGAACGAGCAAAGTCCTACTTGCTCATTCGAGCAAAATCAAGAATTTCAGTCAAAGATCAAACTCTTCTGAAAATCCAAGATATTGCTCAAACGCACACCAGAAAATACCAAAACTCTTAGGACTGAGACATGGACATTATGGTGACACGGGCATGCTTCCTTGACATACCAAGGCTGGCCCTAGGGCTTGCAAGGAGCCGGTCCCACACATTCTTATAATTTTGACCTAATTTGCTCAATTACTCATATTGGGTTCAAACTTTTTCCAACCAACTTGGAATTTGCTCAAACAACCATCATATGGTCCCACGACCACCAAGGGCCGGTTTCATGCTCCCTTGTCCGGTCCCTCACTTCCCCATAATTAGGTTTCATCACCTAATGCTCACACGAGCATTATTCTAATGAATGATTAAATCAGCATTTAATCATCCTTTCACCAACCGGTCAACTAAAGACTCTGGTTCACGCTCACTCGAGCACTTGGGCATCACATGGTCATCCATCATCTCATGTGGTCGGTCCCTCCTTCACTCAGTGACCTATTTTCAGCAATTCATCAATTGACGAACAATTGATCAAAATTAGGGTTTCGGACAAACGCTCCACGAAATCATCATTCTGAGCAAGCTCAAACACTAATAAATTTATGTTCGATCCAGTAATCAACATTCAGATTAATTACATAATATTTGGTAGGCTACCAATATTTTAATTAATATTTTATTGGGTCACGTTACCAATAATTCGTCGAATGAGCAATACTTGCTCAGTTGCTCTAATTTTGATCCAACTATCAATATTCAGTAATTCATAGAATTGAGCAATACTTGCTCAGTTGCTCGAATATTGATCAACCTATCAATATTCAGTAATTCATCGAATTGAGCAATACTTGCTCAGTTGCTCGAATATTGATCAACCTATCAATATTCAGTAATTCATCGAATTGAGCAATACTTGCTCAGATTCTCGAATATTGATCCAACTATCAATATTATGTAATTTATCAATATTCAGTAATTCGTCGAGCAATACTTGCTCGAATATTGATCCAACTATCAATATTCGGTAATTCGTCGAATCGAGCAATACTTGCTCAGTTACTCGAATTTACAATATTTGTTCAAACGAGCAATATCAACATAAGAACTGTACATCTGACATGTTCAATCAATGAATCATTGAGCATTCGTCACTCATGCTCAATTCCACAAAACTTAGACTCACTGTCTAATAAGTCAACGACTGACTAATCAAATACACGCCTGCTTTGCATACTCCACGTTTATGAGACATCAATCACGTCACATGGGGGATTATTACTTAGGGTTTTGGTCTGGCGGCCTACGGCATGTGTGTTCATCTACGATGAGAAATGTGAGTAAGTCGTGCAAACGGTTGAAGGAGTTAGCAAAGTAGTGGGTGGACGATCAACCAAGTCTCCACACGACCTGGAACTGGTTTCACCACGATCTCCCACTTTCCCACTCTTTCATTCAAGAAACCATCACACTTACTGGGATCAATGTGTTCACTATTCTGAAAATATAAATAAGTCGCTGAATCCATGATTCAGGAGACACAGAAAATCCACGAGATATTGAACAGACATCGTCTAACTAAGAATCATCGTGTGAGCAACACTCTCTCAATCATTCGAAACTTATTTACACAAACTTGCAGAAACCTTCAACACATCCACAATCCTTGATCATCATTAATCCCAC
This sequence comes from Papaver atlanticum, assembly GCA_023531105.1. Taxonomy (NCBI): domain Eukaryota; kingdom Viridiplantae; phylum Streptophyta; class Magnoliopsida; order Ranunculales; family Papaveraceae; genus Papaver; species Papaver atlanticum. The sequence goes on along the minus strand of JAJJMB010001752.1, from coordinate 2,031,229 downwards.
AATTCTCAGCTTCCCTCCTATAGATCAACCCATCTCCCTATTTGTGACCGAATTGACTATGGAACGACCATTGACTTGGTTTAAGCCGGAGTCCTACAGATTGATCTCTCGAACTCAAAGCACTCCCGTGCAGTGCATCTGTTTGAGGTTAGGCAGTTTGCTCGGTTGAGGAGTCTCGTCCAAACGGTCATCTCTTCACTTTCCTAAAAAACAACAAATCGTTTTTCACCATCTACACACACGTCATACCTTTAATGGGAAAATACCAAGTTATGACGATTGAACGCATTTTCCCATTTTAGGAAACATTTCTCAACATGTTTAAACTTTTGGCTTTGAACAAACTTTGGGTTTGATGAGTGATTATGTACTCACTAACCTTTCCCCTTGACTTAGAGTTAGATTTCTAAGAAGAAGATTTATGGGTTATCTTAAGTTTCTTAAAAGATGAAGAACACCATGAATGGTTTGTCTTTTCAACTTTCGTAGTATAATTTTCTCTCTACGAAGTTTACCGACTTTAATGTCTTCCCATCCCTTTCACCGAGGAGATCGCTTGAGTGTTGATTTGGAGTTTTAGACTCCATTTTCACTCCGACCTTCAACTCTCCTGTGCATCTTTAGGAAGGTATAGGAAATCTTAGAAGAACAAAATTCTTAAACAAAATCAATGAAAAAGGTGTAGATCTGGTGTTTCTGAGGCTCTTCAGGTCTTTACTGATCGCATAGATCGTGTTGTGTCCGAGATCTACTCATGAGTTTCACAGAAATCTACACAGCGGCATGAAAACCACATCTCTTTGAGAGATTATGAAAAAACTATAGAGCTTTACGAGGGAGGTAGATTAAATCTTCATACCTCCCCGTTTATAGCGCAAAAATGTAACTGCATCTTTTCTGATGTCTACAACCAAATAGATCTAACGACTATTAAACTACTAACATTCAAGATTCAAAGATAAGCAAGATATAAAGAACATGAAAGTAAAGATTAACACAAGCATATAACGTGGTTCGGCCATGGAGACCTACATCCACGGGAAAGAAACTATCTTCTTTATTGATTAAGGTCTTACCCTTGAAAGAGTTACAAATATCACTTAGACTTCTCACTCTTTCTTTCTCTAACTCTCTGTAGAAAGACCATCTAAAATTACATGTCCATTTCCTTCTACATGGACTGGTATTTATAGACAGATTAGACTCGTGAAGGTGTGACCCGATCTCTCCGAGCTGGTAGATCTGTTGTACATCTTCTCATTACCTCGGACGAACTCTAAACTATCCTTCGTGATGTCTTTCTCGGTTCTCTTTCCGAGTTGTCTCTCCTTGTGCATTATCGTACTGCTCCTCCTTGAGGGGCCTCGTACTGCACCATCCTCGGGTTGTAGTATGGATCGTCTGAGTCTTCTGATGCGATATACCTTCGTCCACACCTCTTCTGATCCTTTATTAAATGCATTCCTTCTTTTTAGACTTGACTTTCTGAGTTGATTAGACAATTCCTCACACGCGTCATACATTTAGCATTATAGCAGGCATCTCAATTCAGACGAAATCACCTTTTAGAGTATGATTCGGTACTTGTACCTCTTTATCTTATCATTAGACCATCTCTTAAGATGTTGACACATGGCGATCGGGTATTTTACCCTCACACTGTTTGGTAAAAACTCTCTTGATTCTTTCAGATGAAGATATCTCAAGTCATATGTAAAGGATCTTCCGTTTAACAAATAAACTCCTTTGCCTAGTCAGATCAATCTATCCAACAACTACCGAAGTAGCAAAGTTTAGATTTGCAATCACTCAATATAGAATCAAACAAGAAACTATAAGATGATGCCGATCTTACACAACTAACCAATTGAATAAATTCGATTCTAGTTGGATCCCATCCGATCAAGGTTTGTGCACACCCAAAGATATAGAAACCAAATCAGAAATCTTCTTTTTCTTCAAATCTTCTTTAATCTTCAATAAACACCTGCACAACACCACTACAATCTCTTGTGATCAATCACGCACAAAACGGAGTATGTTAACAATGGATTATCATAGGACATCTTTAGATCTACAAACAGTTCTAAAGATCCCATCGATACTTCGATTTAGTTTGAGTGAATCTTATATCAGAAGAGAAGATTCTCAAGAATAAACAAACTAGGTGCAATCAAAGTTCAACAACCGTTAGTCAATCAAATCAATCGAAAACTAAATAAACTGCAATTATCTAGTTTCCCACCAACGGTACTGAAGTCTTTAAACGAGCGGTTGTAAGAGATTTCGCCTAATTAGGGTACTTTCCTCTCCGGATAGACGGCTCCACCAGAAATAACAAAAAGATGAAGTTTGCCTGGCTCTTAGGATAGTTTGCTAAAAATGCAAACTTGGGTATTTATAGACCAAGGATGTTTGGACACCAAGGAATTTCCAAAACCGAATTATTCTTAAGATATGCAATAAATGCCCAAAATCTTTTTTCATAATTCCTGGAAATGCTTTGTCCAATATTTCCGAAATCTCGCTAGAAAATCTCCAATTAGTAAATGCACATTACCAATTTTTATTTCCCAGAGATATGCATTTAATTGCTGGTAATTAAAGCATATAAAACTAACAACCTTAATTAAAAGATTCTTAATTTATTTCGGTCTGGGATCTCCTTGATTTATTAAGGAATATCTTTGAACAATAAAAGATAAGAGTTGTTGATCATGTTCAAAGTATGTCGACATCTTTTCTTTGTAAATCCTTTTTCATATTTACAATCTTGGAACCGATTATACCACACTTCCAAACTAATTTAGAATTGGTTCATCTATATTCCAAGAACAACTATGTGATTGATCAAATATCAATTCACTAGCATGTGCTTGAATACTTTATATTATTGCTATGTGTTTATGGGATGTTTGATTTCGGTTTTCGTAACCTTAATATTCGATCTCATATGATGTGAACCCTTATGGTTTGTGTGGCTTTTTGATTTAGTGGGATTAAGTTCTAGCCCATGTTGGTAGGCTTTATCAAAGGATCATAAGGTGTTCCGATTGAGACTCATATGTAAAAAGTCACAATGTGTTAAATTAATTTGTGTTTACATGACTTGTGTTTAGCATAAACATATGTGTTTCGGGTTTTCAACTTTTGCTATTGGCATGCATTAGTTAAAACCATTTCAACCTTTCTCTGGTAAAGGTTGCTATTTGTTGTTCTTCTTTTGTTCTTGCGAGAGGATGACAACACAATGGGGGAGAGTTCTAACTTGAACTTGCGCTTAATGATATATCTTTCTGGGGAGAAGAGGATGCGGAATCTGAGGTAACGAATTTGTTAGTTAATTGTTTTCCTGTTTAAGAAAAGCCTGATTTTATTGCATATATTTTGCTTTTTCTTAACAAAATTCGGTACAATTGATGTTTAATCATTATGTGTGTATGGATGTGTGTGTGTGATTCAATTGTTTCCGGTTAAGAAAAACTATTGTTTGATATCTTTTTTATTGTTTGGTATCAATTGTTTTTGGCTTAACGAAATTTCGGTGCAATTGCGGTGCTATAATGTCTATGTTTGTTTCAATTGCTTCCAGTTAAGAGAAATAATTGTGCAAGTCAATTTACTTGGTTTGTATGTATTGTTTATGGCTTAACAAAATATGGGATCATTTGTTTAGTCCATTTCGATTCCGGATAAGAGAAACTAAGTTAATTCTGATCTTAGTTAGACTTATCAAAGTGAAGGATTCAGTTATTCAAGTCTAATTGAATGCCTTGACGAGAAATACTAGTTAACTAACCTAGTACTTGTCTTGTTTAAAGTGAAAGGTCTAAGTTATTGTCTGAATAATTAGAACCTGATGAGAAAAATAAAGTTAATTCTGATCTTTCTTTTGGTCTTATTGAAATAAACGATTGTATTTGTGCAATCGGTTTAGCAAGGGAACTAAGTTTCTTAGTCAATTTATTAAACTATTAGGGAAAATTGCTTCGGGAAATTGTTTCCTTGATAACATATTAAAACCAAATTACTTGTAGTTTTGGTTTTGATATTGGTTATCTAATATGGTATGTGAAACCTTCGTGCTTAACTCTTATAGGTTGTACACGTCTTTTAGATTTGTAAGATCCTTTCGGTTTGACCTTTATTTTCTCGAACCTTTGTCATTTTGTGACAAAAAGGGGGATAAATATATGGAGTAAACAAGTGATTTGTATTCACTTAGGAAAGGACAAGTGTGCTTAAACGTTATATCTAACGAAAAGAGTAAAGCATTCACTAAGGGAGGGCAACATATCATATTGCTATTGTAGTTATCTTGACTAAGTGTTGAGGTGAGAAGAACCTTCCTCACCAAATACCATTTGAGGAACATCTTCCTTCTTATTTTTAGGGTCATGATCGTGTGCCCTTGTGTGGGATTCGGATTCATCCTCTTTATCAGGAATATTGCGTGATGCTATATCCTTGATTACATCTTGTGCCCAGGATGGTATGTTCTTTGAATTCGAACCCATGTGATCTTGATCTGCCATTAAACAGATTGCAGATGTCTTTTGTTCAAGACATTCTATATGTCCCCTTAAGGTATCCATTCCCTGTTGAAAATGTTTTTCTAAACACTTATCAAGGTATACGTTTCGACATGTCTCTGTAAGAAGTTCTTCTATAAGGATCTTATTCCTTATTTGTGAATGCTCCAGCGATTGAGTAAGAAATTCACACTCTGAAGTTTGCTGATATACTTCGTTGCACAAGGCCATTTTTTGTTCCAAATAATCCACTAGATTATTTTGAAGACTGAGTGTTTCTCGCTTTCCTTCACAGATTCTTACATTTGATTGAACAATAAGTTCCAGGACATCATCTAGGCTGTCAATGGTTTTTCCCTTTTCTGAATATTTTTCAACATGTTTGAAAATCCTTTCTAATATTTTACGAAATTCGGAACTTGGGCAGACCAATGAATCAAATTTCTTTTCTCTTTTAGAAACAGAAGATTTTTCACCATTGATTGGAGTCGGATCCAAAACTCGTTCTTTCAGTTTTGGATTCATTCTTTTCTGATCAGGATCCTGATTCTTAATCAAGTTATCAGTTTTATACTTTCTTCTTGATTTTCGAAAAGACTTACGAGACCAATTTCCATTGACCTTTTCTGAGACCTTATTCTCACCATCTTGATGTATGTTAACTGAGTTCTCCATCAGTTTAGCTTTGCTTTTCTTATTTTGACTCATATCTTATAGGTTGGATCGCACCAAACACAGATTGTTAGATCTTTTCGTGTTTGCCTTCTCTGATACCAATTGAAAAGACGAGGGTACCCAAATACACCACAATCTTTAAATTATCCACCTATAAGTCATCTTACCGAAAGTGATTGTCTATGGACAAAGTCGAGACAATACTACAAATCGGTATTCACACTTTGTGTGATCGTCTATGGATACGAGATCGAGACAATACAACAATCAAAGTGTGATTACTTGATAATAGGTTCGGACTTAACCAAACTCTATAGGATCACTATCAAGTAACACGGAGTTAACGTTTGTGTAATTTACTTTAAATTATAATAACAACAATTATAATTGCGGAAAATAAAAGTAAATGACACAGCAAGATTTTGTTAACGAGGAAACCGCAAATGCAGAAAACCCCCGGGACCTAGTCCAGAATTGAATACTCTCAGAATTAAGTCGTTATACAAAATCTAAACCAACTTCGTATAGTTGATACCAAGCAACTAAACCTATAGTTCACTTAGTTTCTTCAGTATTCCTGCGCTTCCGACATTAAATAAGTGCACGCACTGGAATAATTCCTTTGGGTCGTATTCCAAACAGTAAAGGAACAAGAAATATGTTTGGTAAGAACTCTCTTGATTCTTTAAGATGAAGATATCTCAAGTCATATGCAAAGGATCTTTCGTTTAAAAAATAAACTCCTTTATCTGGTCAGATCAATCTATCCAATAACTACCGAAGTAGCAGAGTTTAGATTTACAATCACTCAATATAGAATCAAACAAGAAACTATAAGATGATGTCGATCTTACACAACTGACCAATCGAATAAATTCGATTCGAGTTGGATCCCAGTCGATCAAGGTTTGTGCACACCCAAAGATATAGAAACCAAATCAGAAATCTTCTTTGTCTTCAAATCTTCTTTAATTTTCAATAAACACCTGCACAACACCACTTGAATCTCTTGTGATCAATCACGCACAGAATGGAGTCCGTTAACAATGTATTATCATAGGACGTCTTTAGATCTACAAACAGTTCTAAAGATCCCGTCGATAGTTCGATCTAGTTTGAGTGAATCTTATATCAGAAGAGAACATTCTCAAGAATAAATAAACTAGGTGCAATCAAAGTTCAACAACCGTTAGTCAATCAAATCAATCGAAAACTAAAATAAACTGCAATTTTCTAGTTTCCCACCAACGGTACTCGTAGAGCTTCTTGATCCCACAGAAGTCTTTAAACGAGCGGTCATAAGAGATTTCGCCTAATTAGGGTACTTTCCTCTCCGGATAGACGGCTCCACCAGAAACAACAAGAAGATGAAGTTTGCCTGGCTCTTAGGATAGTTTGCTCAAAATACAAACTCGGGTATTATAGACCAAGGATGTTTGGACACCAAGGAATTTCCAAAACCGAATTATTCTTAAGATATGTAATAAATGCCCAAAATCGGTTTTCATAATTCCTGGAAATGCTTTGTCCAATATTTCCGAAATCTCGCTAGAAAATCTCCAATTAGTAAATGCACATTACCAATTTTTATTTTCCCGAGATAAGCATTTAATTGCTGGTAATTAAAGCATATAAAACTAACAACCTAAATTAAAAGATTCTTAATTTATTTCGGTCCGGGATCTCCTTGATTTATTAAGGAATATCTTTGAACAATAAAAGATAAGAGTTACTGATCATGTTCAAAGTATGTTGACATCTTTTCTTTGTAAATCCTTTTTCATATTTACAATCTTGGAACCGATTATACCACACTTCCAAACTAATTTAGAATTGGTTCATCTGTATTCCAAGAACAACTATGTGATTGGTAAAATATCAATTCACTAATCATGGGTTTACGGTTCTACAAAACACAAGGATCGGTTCTACCTTCATATGGTTACTGGGACCGGTTACATCAGTTACGAGGAGCGGTTACATCAATTGCCAGGACCGGTTACCATATTCTCATGGTATTACTTGTGATCGGTTACACCAATTACCACTATCGATCATACCATCTTAGGTGATTACTTAGGATCAGTTACACTAATAAAAGTCATACCAATACATAAGTCAGGCAGTGTGATTAGTTATACCAAGATACATACCAAGTTATGATCGGTACTACTAACTCACACATATTGGTAATCCACAGATATGCAATGAATAACAATACCAATAAGCCTAGCGATTTCCATTTTGATTCATAAAACAAGTTCATGAATGTACTTCCTTTAAACAAATGTAAACATTTTTTCCTAGGATGAAATCTTCACCTTTACCCATATACATAATCACAATAGCATTCATACGATTATTTCGATGTCTTATATACGAAGTTCAAAAGATAAACATTATACTTCGTATCCTAATTCCTTAACACTATTGTTAGAGCACTGCTCGGTCGAACTCGTAAGCGTTGCTATCTCAAGCTTGTTTTTCAAGATTAGATGCCAAAACTATAAGTCTTGATTTCTAGTATACCTATAGCTAAGTCTCGGACTAGGATAGTAAGTGTAGTTGAGCTCTAGACTCCACGGAGTTCATCATGCAAAGACAAAGAACTACTCAAGGAACTGGTAGAACTTCATCGAAAAAAAGGTATGCGGAGAATTGAACTTATCTATCACTCAAAAGTCTATCTATTCTATCTCCTATCTTGAGACAAAAGTCGTATTGCTATATATACTTCGATTATACACATTTGCTATTTCGAGCCGAGTTTATCTCGCTTATCTATTTCT
>JAJJMB010001752.1:2012282-2023223 GCA_023531105.1 Papaver atlanticum | reverse complement strand
TACACATTTGCTATTTCGAGCCGAGTTTATCTCGCTTATCTATTTCTTTAAATATGTGTTGGTAAGCTTTCGCTTTGGCCAAGTTCATCTTTACTCGCGACGAAAGTCATGTTGATTATTTCAATATCTTGAAAATCGCTTTGATGAAAAATAGTTTGTGAATAACAACTATATTACATCCTCTAAGAATGTTTCAATGATTGAAATGAGAGTTTAGAACATGTAACCATCTTTGGATATAAGCATAGTTTGTTTTCAAATTTGTGTAAAAGTCCAAAACTGGAAACCCAAAGTATGCGTACGCGTACTGGCGGAAAGTTCACATCCGTGAATTTCTGCTGGAGTTTGGAAGTGAAAACAAACTCAATCCAGTTACTTAAGTATGCGTACCTGTTCGCATACTTAGGTAGGTTACTTTTTAAAATCGGTTTGTTCATGAACTAAAACATTTATATATTAAGGAATGCAATCTTTGCAAACCGTGGCTATAATGTTCATGAATCGATTCGAGTGAATCAAAACCGATTTTGCTTCGATTGTGTCTTGTATACTTCTATGAGATCTAAGCAATTGAACAACTTTCTAACTAGTTCATTTGAGTCATTTGAACTAAGTTATGGTGAAGATGAATAAGGTTGATATGAAAGTGCTCATATAGCTAACCATTGGTTAACTATTGTTGAACCAACTAGGTGTACCCGTTTAAGTACAGTTACTCGAACCTAAATGAATTTAAATTTCATTTGTGTATAACAAGCTAAGTTCGATCTAATGGTTGAAAGATATTAGCTTGAATCTAATCAGGTTTTTATCTAACGGTGAATATTGAATGCTTTGTTACCAAGGTAACTTAGATTGCAAACCCTGATTTGGAGACTATATAAAGGAGAACTCTAGAAACTTTTAAACCTAATCCCCACACCTCCTGTGTGATACTAGTTGTAAGCTAGAGTAGATTGTCCTTTAACCTTAGGTTTCTCTCGAGACACCGAAGGTTAACGACTTAAATACTTCATTGGGATTGTGAAGCCAGACCCAACTATTTTCTCTGTAGTTGCTTGATCTGATCTTTCTGTTTCTATCGTGATTTAGTACAATCGTAAGATTGGCTTGAGAATTATATCTCCGATAGGCAAGATAGAAAAGTAGTCACAAACACCTTCGTCTCATCATTTGTGATTTCATAATATCTTGTTTCGCTAGTCGATTAAGATTATTGTGAGGTGATCGATATTTCTAGGCTGTTCTTCGGGAATATAAGTATGGTATATCAATTGGTTCTTGTGCACCTTGATTTATTAAAAGACGGAACAAAACTCGTAGGTATTTCTGTGGGACACAGATTTATCTATTCTTGTATACTTTTCTGTGTGAGACAGATTTGTTTTTTAAAGTCTCCGACTTTGGGTTGTAGAAACTCTTAGTTGTGGGTGAGATCAACTAAGGGAATCAAGTGCGTAGTATCCTGCTGGGATCAGAGACGTATGGAGCGCAACTGTACCTTGGATCAGTATGAGATTGATTGGGGTTCAACTACAGCCCAGAACAAAGTTAGTTTGTAGTAGGCTAGTGTCTGTAACGGCTTAATACAGTGTGTGTTCAATCTGGATTAGGTCCCGGGGTTTTTCTGCATTTGCGGTTTCCTCGTTAACAAAATTTATGGTGTCTGTGTTATTTCTTTTCTGCATTATGTTTTGTTATATAATTGAAATATCACAGGTTGTGCGTTGAATCGATCAATTGGTAAATCCAACCTTTGGTTGTTGATTGAAATTGATTGATCCTTGAACATTGGTCTTTGGTACCGTTCAAGTTATCTCTCATATATTCAATCGGGCTCGCAACTTATTTTTTGTTTGATTGCGGATAGAATTAAGAGATTGAGATATAACTCTTTGATATACTTTTCTTAAGATTGAGTCTGACTGTCTAGTTGATTCTCTTGGAAGTATATTGGAGTTAGTCCATACAGATTGTTAAGCAAAAAATTGGGTGAGGTTGTTAGACCCCCGCTTTTTCAACTATGATCATGTGATCATGTCTTACTACTAGAGTATAATCATTCACAGCTTCGCAGTTATGTTTTCAATATAACACGACTTGAAAGATACGTTAGGAATGAAACAGTTCAAGTCAAATATTACTAACCTCAAGAGGAAGGATGATGTCGTCGTTGTAGATTGTTACTTCTTCAAATTTTTCAAGTTTTCGAGTAATACTTGTATGTCTCATAATCCTAGACTTTCTATTCTAACCTATACGAAGTTATCTCTAGTACATAATCAGGCGAGTCTTAGATGAGTTTTGATTCACTAAAATATGACAACCAAACTTGACATACCAATGCTTGGTGGGGTCAACCGAGCTATGATCTAACATCAATAATTTTAGAAATCTAAGTAAAACTGAGTCTCAAGAGAAAAATCAACAAAAAGAATCACACTGAGCAGAGCATATACAGTATCGGCAACCAACTTCAGCAACAGTTAATGACTGAAGCGGAAAGGTAAAAACCCTAGAATTTGGTAAACCCAGAAAACGCTGATTTTTCCTAAACCTAATACCCTAAATTGCAACAATATTACAAATCTTATTAGAACCCTTAGAAGGCGAGAATCAACTACTAATTTTTACATTGATTTTCTTGACTACATCCTAATCCGTAAAAACTGAACAACCAGTGCACCAAAAACAGATAGAGAGAGAAAATCATTGAACAAAAAACTGAACAATCGCTAATGAAAATAATAATAATGAAATCATAGATTCATAAATCAAACAACACTTGTACTGAGAAAATAGGGTTTTCAAGCGAAGGTTTTTCGAGAGAAAAAGGAAAAAGAGAGTGTGTTTTGAATTTTGACACATTGAAAAAAAATATTATGTTTTACTTTTCCATGATAAATTCGCTCCCACATCCTGAATTTCGTTCACACACATGGACCCACTCAACATTATCCAAAATTTCCCAGCCGTCTAAGCAAAAACTCCATCCGGATGATTCCGACCGCCGGATGACAATCCCAAGTAAATCCTGACCTTTCTATGACTCTTAAATCTCAAAGTCAAAGTGCATGTCTTTTTATAACATTGATTGAAATATCACAGGTTGTGCGAAATTCAATCAATTGGTAAATCCAACCTTTGGTTGTTGATTGAAATTGATTGACACTTGAACATTGATCTTTGGTACAGTTCAAGTTGTTTCTCATATTAATCCGGCTCACAGATATCTATCTGTTCGATTGCAGATTGATATGAGAAATTGAGATATAACTCTTGGATGTATTTTCCTTGATTGAATCTGACTGTCTAGTTGATTCTCTTCGAAGTATATTGGAGTTGTCCATACAGATTGCCTAAACGAAATATCGGGTGTGGTTGTTAGACCCCCGCTTTTTCAATTGGTATCAAAGCAGGCAAACATATTTAAGACCTCATAAGTCTGTGTTTGTAGGAATCTGTTTTCTGTGGATAAAAGTTTGTCTCAGTTTTACGCACATAAATGTCTTCCAAAGTTTTTGATTACGCCAAATGTCTTGGGCTTACCTCAATGGATAACTCCTTCGCTGATTCTTCTGAATTCCGAGGTATAAAGTTTTTGCTATCAGATTCTGATAACATTCCCTCTGATAAGACAGTTGACATTATGTTCGAAGCTGAAATGGAACTCACCAGAACTTTAAAAAAATCTGCTGAGATTATTGATTTTCAAGATTCTAAAATAAAGTCTCTTGAAGAAAAACATGCTCAGCTCAATGATGAACTCGAAAAGTCTCTTGATCGAGAACGGGAAATCTATAGTATCATTGAGTCCTTCTCTAACAATATTGAAAAACTTGTTCAAGAAACTACCTTACATCGCGAAAAGATTAATGTTCTTGAAGATATTGTTAAAGAAGATTCAATTAGAGAAAAACGTTTGATCGAGACTCATTCATCAGATCTGAACAACATTCGTGTTGAAAAAGAGAAACTGGTTGCATCTCTTCTTTTAGCCCAGGAATAGTGCAAGTCCTTGGAAAGAGAAAACTCTGTTTTAATGAGTAAACCTTCTTATGTGTCAATCTCTAATTCTCATAAGGGATTACAGTACATGAAGAAAAGTACTCCGAAGGAAGCTTCTGCTAAGAAATGTTTACATAACTTGCATACTTAATTCTCAGAAGAATCCCTCTGATGGATTTTCTAAAAAAGTTATGTCTAATTCTTCTGGAATAAGAAATAACCGAAGGAAGGCAAGGAATACAAGGAATACAAGGCTCAAACATTTAGATGGTATTTACAACTTATCTCTCAATTTTCATGGTGGGATTACATCTTACTTTGCTACCTAGCTCTAGGTAATTTCATCCTTGTATCTAACTTGAGAGTTGCAAGGATGACATTTGCGAGATGCTCAAGTGTACTGTAGGTTACCATCTGTCTTGTGTTTGATTTAGCTGTTTTATTCTTTTGTGAATGTTGAGTCATATCTTGACTCCTAGTAATTTATGTATCTTTCCCTTATGCTCTGATTAAATCTTTTAATTATTGAGTTATGAAGGTAAGAGATATCTTAAAACAGAGTGTATTTCCTTAGTATTGTATCTTTTCTGATCCATCAATCTTCCATATTTGGTCCACAAACGTCCGTGTCTTCTACTTAGGAGTTTCTAGGGTTCCTTCTCTTGTTTATAAACATATATTTATATATTTTTTTCCATCCCCTATATAAAAATAATAATGGAAAACTCTTCAAGACCTCAGGAAGTGGTGAATCTTGAGATGGAAGAAGACATTAAAGGATGTGATTCAGTTCAAGATCTTGTTTTGAAAAAGATGATTGCAAGGAAGGAGTACAACTCATGGATTGGTGAATCTGTCAAGGATTTAACTCTTTTTGAGAATGACTCAAAGGTCGAATTTGCAAATCTTCAATTGCAAATAAATTAACTTTTTAATGGTCAGACCAAAATCCTTGATAATCAAAAGGTATTGATACGGAATTAGAAGAAACTCATCGTGGACTGTATCAAAGCTAGGCAGCTTGCTGGTTTTGTTGATCGAAAAGTAAATTTTCTAACCCATGAACATGGAATCTCCACGGTCAAAGAATCAAGGATATCAGTGATACCTTTTATGATGGAGTTTTTCAAAGGTATGAAGTTATCAAAGAAACTTGATTCTTATATTGTCTAGGAAACTTCTTATGAGAATTTATTCTTGTGTTTTTATGAAGGATAACTAGGGTTTGGAGTAGCAATTATTGTGAGTACACATAGCTATTGCCAACGATTTTCATCTTGCAATGTTTTTAGATTTATTTATTTAAATTCTAAAGTTTATTTGGAAGATGATTTTGCAGTATTAATCTTTATTGGTTTTTTATATTGCAAAAATTGTTATGGGATATGAGTGTTTACGTCCGTGAACTATGATTTCTCATATATGTCAAAAGTTAAGTCTATTATGTCATTATGCAAATATTGAGGGAAAATAGAATGAACTTTTGATGTCAAAGATTAAGTCTATGGAATCATTATGCAAATATTGATGAAAAATAGAATGAATCTTTGTATATTCGGCAGTATTGATCTTTCCATGATCCACTTCTATGTGAAAGTATTGTACGGCTCCGTAAGTTCTCTTATGTTGAGCATCTCCGATTAAATTAATCATTGAGGTTCCTTTGTGGTTCATTTAATTGAGTATTTTTGGATACTAAGTCATGTCTCATGTAATTTGTTAATGTCCAAAGAAATCCTTCTTTTCTTGTGAAACTAAGGTCTCTCTTGTTGTTCTTTTGGGAATGACATTTTATGGTGGAGAGTTCTTAATTGTACTTGTGCTTAATTGCCAAATCTTTGTGGGGAGTGCGGTTGTGGAATATTGTAGGAGTTATCTTGTATTTTTATAAACTCCTTGATGAATACACTAAGTTTCGACTATGTGAAATCATCGAAACAAAGTTGATATGTTCTCTTTTAGTCATGAAGTATCTCTATGAGAATTTCATTATGATCCCGCTAGTTTTCGTACCTTTGCCAATTTATATTGACAAAAAGGGGGAGAATTATTGTGTAGTTCACACTACAAATACATATGGTTTACGGATCGTTATGTAAGGGGGAGTGGTTTTCATTGTGAGATGAAGTATTGACTAAGGGGGAGTGATACATATCACTATAGTATTATTGTCAAAGTTGTGATACAATTGAACTTTGATGTTGTGTAATAATACTATGACACTGTATAACAATATGAAAACATCTTGTTTTCATATATTGTTATAGATACGGATATTCAACAACTATGATGCTGAGTTGAACACGTTCTGAATCACTGGAGTACTTGGAAGTGACGAAGATTTCGAGTAATGTTGAAGAACCAAGGAAATCAAGCATTTGAATGAGAAGCTACAAAGTTTATTTATTTTGTAATCCATATGGATTGATAGTTTTGTCACTAAAATTTACAAAGGGGGAGATTGTTAGAGCATTGCTCCGTTGAACTCGCAAGCGTTGCTATCTCAAGCTTGTTTGTCAAGTTTAGTTTTCAAAACTATAAGTCTTGAATTCTAGTCTACTTATAGCTATGTCTCGGATTATGATAGAATGTGTAGTTGAGCTTTAGACTTCACGGCGTTCATCGATTGAAGACGAAGAAATACTAAGGGGATCTTGTGGAACTTCATCAATAAAAGGTATGTGGAGACTTGAACTCATCTATCACTCAGAAGTCTATTTCTATTCTATCTCCTATTGAGACAAAGTCGTATAGCTATATAGACTTTACTTTATACACATTTGATATTTCGAGCTGAGTTTAACTCGCTTACATATTTATTGAAATATGTGTTGGTAAGCTTTCGGTTTAACCAAGTTCATCTTTTATTCTTGACGAAAGTCAAAAGATGATCATGTGAAAATCGCCTGGTAACATCTTATATGATTTGTGTGAGACAGCCATTTGATGTAGACTTGAAATATTTCGTATTGATCATTTGATCACTTGAAAATTGCTTTGAAGCTAATAGTTTGTGTGAGACATCTATTCTCGTCTTCTAAGAATGTTTCAATGATTAAAATGGGAGTTTAGAAAAGCTAACCATTATTGGATATGGCACAGTGCGTACTTGTATGCTAACTGTTGTAAATTTATTCCAACTCCGGGAACTATAGAATGCATACCCGTATGCGTAATGATTTCAACTGAGTTCGGTCATGAACGACAGTATGCATACCCGTTTGCATACTGGCGACAAGACCAAGTCCGGGAACTTAGGTATGCTTACCCGTTTGCATACCTGAGTGGGTTAAGTTCTAAAATCGGTTAAGTATGTTTACATACTCATGAACAAATATATTTATATAATAAGGAATGCAATCTTTCCAAACCGTGGCTATAATATTCATGAATTGATTCGAGTGAATCAAAACCGATTTTGCTTCAATTGTGTCTTGTATACTTCCATGAGAATATAAACAATTGAACAACTCTATAACTAGTTTTATTTGAGTCATTTGAACTAGTTGTGATTAAGATAAACAAGGTTGATATGAAAGTGTTCATATGGCTAACTTAGGTTAACTATTGTTGAGCCAACTAGGTGTACACGTTTAGGTACAGTTACCCATATCTAAATATTCATTTTTGTGTAACAAGCTAAGACAATCTAACGGTTTGAAGATATTAGCTTGAATCTAATCAGGTTCTCATCTAACGGTGAATATTGAATGCTTTGTTACCAAGGTAACATTGATTGCGAATCCTGATTTGAATACTATATAAGGGATAAGTCTAGCAACGGGGAAACCTAATCCCCACACCTCTTGTGTGATACTAGTTGCGACTAGAGTCGATTCTCCTTTAACCTAGGTTTTTCTAAAACCATTATAGGTTAACGACTTGAATACTTCATTGGATTCTGAAGCCAGACCCAACTATTTTCTCTGTAGTTGCGTGTTCTGATCTTACTTTGTTCTATCGTATTGAGTACTATCTTCTCTAAGATTTGCTCGAGATTTATGTCCGATAGGTAAGATAAAAAATTAATCACAAAGCTCTTCGTCTCATTCTTTGTGATTCCGCAATAACTTGTTCGACTACCATATCGTTAGGTTATTGTGAGGTGACTGATATTTCTAGGTTGTTCTTCATTAATATAAGTATGGATTATGAATTGGTTCCTGTTCACCTTGATTTATTAAAAGACGGAACAAAAACTCGTCGGTATTTCTGTGGGAGACAGATTTATCTATTCAATAGACTTTTCTATGTGAGACGGATTTGTTTATCAAGTCTTCGACTCTGGGTCGTAGCAACTCTTAGTTTTGGGTGAGATCAGTTAAGGGAATCAAGTGCGTAGAGTCCTGCTGGGATTCAGAGGCGTAAGGAACGCGACTGTACCTTGATCAGTGTGAGATTTTTTAGGGCTCAGCTACGTTTCAGTCCGAAGTTAACTTGTAGTAGGATAGAGTCTGTAGCGGCTTAATACAGTGTGGTGTTCAAATATAGATTAGGTCCGGGAGTTTTTCTACATTTGCAATTTCCTCGTTAACAAAATTTTTGGTGTCTGTGTTATTTCTTTTCCGCATTATATTTGTTTATATAATTTAAATATCACGGGTTGTGCGTAGTTCAATCAATTAGTAAATCCAACCTTTGGTTGTTGATTTAAATTGATTGACGCTTGAACATTGGTCTTTGGTACCGTTCAAGTTGTTTCTCATATTAATCCGTCTAACAGATTTCTATCTTTTCGATTACAGATTGATTTGAGAAATTGAGATATAACTCTTAGATGTATTTTCCTTAATTGAGTATAACTGTGTAGTTGATTCTCTTGGAAGTATATTGGATTTGTATATACAGATTGCCTAAACGAAATATTGGGTGTGGTTGTTAGACCCCCGCTTGTTCACCGCCTAACAAAAATATACAGTTGAATCACTCCAAATCCGATCCATGAAATCTCAAAAATCCCATGAAACTCCAAGCCTCTGTTTGGTCCAAACTCGATGTACCGGCCTATATTTTCGATTCTAGAAGACTTACCAGCCTTGTTTAGTCGTGACAGGGGTGTATAATTCCATAGCAGCAATTAAATCCGGCTAAAACTCCAACAAATCTCTCCTGCAAATCACGCTGCAAAACTGAAGTTTGAATTAAGTTTTCCCGCCAAAATCGTGAAGAAGAAAGGGTCGCCCCCTATCCAGAGTAGGGGTGCGAATAGTAGCTATCTCGGGGGTCCCCCTTATCCAAACTGTGGGTGCCAATATCATTTCCTCTGGGTGCCTTTAACAACTTTTCGAGCCAATTTTTCCAAAAATGTTTATTGGCCAAAAATACATACACACACATAACACACCATAATAAATACAAAAATAAGCACTAACAATATATAAAATCGATACAAATCGGACACAAAAATGTGTCCATCAGTCCGCGAACGTCCGGGTCTCCTTCCTCTCTTTTTGAAGTTGTTAGGGTTTCCATAACAAGGGTTTCGTTCTTTTTTTTGAAGGTAAGGGTTTCCTTCTCTTGTTCTCAAACATATATATATATATATATATATATTGTTTTCTCCATACCTATTTAAAAAAAATGGAGAACTCTTCAAAATCTCAGGAAGTAGTAAATCTTGATATGGAAGAAGTCATCAAAGGATGTAGTTCGGTTCAAGAACTTGTTTTGAAAAATATGATTGCAAGAAAAGAGTACAACTCTTGGATTGGAGAATCTATCAAGGATTTAATTCATTTTCAGAATGATTCAAAGGTCGAATTTGCAAATCTCTAACTGCAAATAAATCATCTTATTGATGGTCAAACTAAAATCTTTGAGAATCAATTTTTTTTTATACGGAACCAGAAGAAACTCATCTCGGATTGCATCAAGGCCAGGCAACTTTCTCGTATTGTTGATCGAAAGGTGAATGTTCTTACTTATGAACATGGAATCTCAACGGTCAAGAGAATCAATGACATCAGTGATACCTTCTACGATGGGGTCATAAAACGGTATGATGTTATAAAAGAAGCTTGATTTTATTTTTGTCTAGGAAACTTCTTATGAGAATTTATTCTTGTATTTTAAGAAGGATAACTAGGGTTTGGAATAGCAATTATTGTGATTACACATAGCTATTGCCAACGATATTAATCTTGTAATGTTTTTAGATTTATTTTTTAAAATTCTAAGTTATTTGGAAGATGATTTTGCAGTATTAATCTTTATGGTTTTATATATTGCAAAAATATTTTATGGGATATGTGTGTTTACGTCTGTGAAATATTATTATCTCATATATGTCAAAAGTTAAGTCTATTATGTCATTATGCAAATATTGATAAAAGATAGAATGAACTTTTGAATATTCCGCAGTATTGATCTTTCCCTGATCCACTTCTATGTGAAAGTACTGTACGGCTCCATAATTTTTCTTATGTTGAGCATTTTCGATTAAATTAATCATTAAGGTCTTCTTGTGGTTAATTTATTCGAGTTTTCAGGATACAAATTCATGTTTCATGTAATTTGTTAATGTCCAAATAAATCCTTCTTTTCTTGTAAAAGTAAGGTCGCTCTTGTTGTTCTTTCGGGAATGACATTTTATGGGGAGAGTTCTTAATTGAACTTGTTCTTAGTTGCCAAATCTTTGTGGGGAGTGCGGTTGTGGAATATTATAGGAGTTATCTTGTATATTTATAAACTCCTTGATGAATACACAAAGTTTCGACTATGTGAAATCATCGAAACCAAGTTGATATGTTCTCTTTTAGTCATGAATAATCTCTTTGAGAATTTCATTATGATCCTGTTAGTTTTCGTACCTTTGCCAATTTATATTGACAAAAAGGGGGAGAATTATTGTGTAGTTCAAACTATAAATACATATGGTTTACGGATCATTATGTAAGGGGGAGTGGTTTTCATTGTGAGATGAAGTATTGACTA
>JAJJMB010001752.1:1921161-2012182 GCA_023531105.1 Papaver atlanticum | reverse complement strand
TTCTCATTGTGAGATAAAGTATTGACTGGGGGGGGGGGGGGGGGGGGTGATACATATCACCATAGTATTATTGTCAAAGTTGTGATCCAATTGAACTTTGATGTTGTGTTATAATACCATGACACTGTATAACAATATGAAAACAATCTTGTTGATTATTGTTATGGCAACGGATCTTCAACAAAAATGATGCTGAGTTGAACACGTTCAGAATCACTGGAGTACTTGGAGTGACAAAGAATTAAAGGAATGTTGAAGAACCAAGGAAATCAAGCATATCGGATGAGAAGCTACAAAGTTTATTTATTTTGTAATCCTTATGTATTGATAGTTTTGTCACTAAAATTGACAAAGCGGGAGATTGTTAGAGCACTGCTCGGTCGAACTCGCAAGTGTTGCTATCCCAAGATTGTTTGTCAAGTTTAGGTGTCAAAACTATAAGTCTTGATTTCTTGTCTACTTATAGCTATGTATCGGATTTGGATAGAATGTGTAGTTGAAATTTAGACTTCATGACGTTCATCGATTGAAGACGAAGATATACCGAGGAGAGCGTGGAGGTACTTCATCAACAAAAGGTATGTGGAGACTAAAACTTATCTATCACTCAGAAGTCTATTCTATTCTATCTCCTAATAAGACTAAGTCGTATAGCTATATAGATTTTAATATTATGCACGTATGATATTTCGAGCTGAGTTTATCTCGCTTATCTATTTCTCGAAATACAAGTTGAAAGCTTTTTTCTTTAGTTACGTATATGTGTATTTTACTTTATTATAATAAACAATTATAATACGGAAATCAAAGTAAAAGACGCATCAAGATTTTGTTAACGAGGAAACCGCAAATGCATAAAAATCCTGGAACCTAGTCCAGTTTTGAATACTCTCAGAATTAAGCCGTTATACAAAATATAATACCAACTTCGTATAGTTGAGACCAAGCAGACTACCGCTAGTTACTTAGTTCCCTCAGTATTCATGCGCCTTCGACTTCTAGAGTCACGCACGTGAATTGCAAGTCCTTTGGATCGTATTCCAAACAGCAAAGGAATAATCTGTTTGGTAACCACTCTAATCAATCTTGCTACATTACTTAGATGAGTTGTTGACAAAGGTTCTTATGTTTAATCTAATAAACTCCTTTGTCTGGTTAGATCAATCTAACTTTAACTACCGAAATAGTCAAGTATAGATTCGCACTCAATCTATATAAATCTCAAAGAGAAATATAGAGAATGCCGATCTCACACAACTAATCAATCAGATCTATCAAAGATAGACTGATTCTAGTTGGATCCCATCCGATCAAGGTTTGTGCATACAATTCACATGATACGAAAACTAATAAGAAATCTTCTTCGTCTTCAAATCTTCTATAAACTTCAATAACCTGCACAACACCACTTGAATCTCTTATGATCAATCACGCATAGAACGGAGTCTGTTAACAATGGATTATCACAAGATGCCTTTAGATCTAACAACAATTCTAAAGAACCCGTCGATACTCTGATCTAGTTTGAGTGAATCTTAAATCAGAAGAGAAGATTCTCAAGCATAAACAAACTAGGTGCAATAAAAGTTTCAACAACCGTTAGTCAATAAAATCAATCGAAAACTAATAACACTGCAATTATCTAGTTTCCCACCCACGGTACTCGTAGAGCTTCTTGATCCCACATAAACGAGCGGTCGTAAGAGATTTAACCTAATTAGGATACTTTCCTCTCCGAATAGACGGCTCCACCAGAAACAACAAGAAATGAAGTTTGCCTAGATCTTAATATAGTTTGCTAGAAATGAAAACTTAAGTATTTATAGACCAAGGATGTTTGGACACCAAGGAATTTCCAAAACCAAAATTATTCTCAAGATATGCAATGAATGCCAAAATCGGTTTTTATAATTCCAATAAATGCTTGTCCAATATTTCTCGAAATCTCTCAATAGAAAATCTCCAATTTGTAAATGCACATTACTAATTTTTATTCTCTAGAGCTATGCATTAATGGCTGGTAATTAAAGTATATAAAACTAAAAAACTTAATTAAAGGATTCTTAATTTATTTCGGCACATGATCACCTTGAGTACCAAGGAATATCTTTGAACAATAAATGATAAGAGTTACTGCTCGTGTTCAAAGTATGTTGACATCTTTTCACTGCAAATCCTTATTTCATATTTACATGGATTTGCATTCTTGGAATCGGTTATACCATCCTTCCAAACAAGTTTAGAATTGGTTTGCATGTATTCCAAGACTACTATGTGATTGATAAAATCACATACATGGGTTCAATCGGTTATACCAATCACTAGGATCGGTTACACCTAAATATAGAATTACTTGTGATCAGTCACACCAGTCACCAGGATCGGTAACACCAGTTACAAGGATCGGTTCCATCTACATATGGTGTTACTTGTGATCGATCACACCAGTTATCAGGACCGGTTACACCAATTACAAGGATCGGTCACACAACACTTATGATCGGTCACACCAATTACTAGGATCGGTCACACTAATTACAAGGATCGATCATACAATCACATGGTGTTTACTTAGGATGGGTTATGGAGATTTATGGAGTCATTATTGGTTTAGAATGGGCTGTGAAGTGAGGTTTTGATCGGGTATGCATCAGGTCTGATTTTCAAAGTATAGTTCAAGATTTCAATTTTGATAGATTGCCATGGTTTATAAGACAGCGTTGTGATAGACGCATTATTGTGTCTAATATGTCTCAATTGTATATATTGTTAGTGTTCGATTTTGTATTTATTTTGTTATTTTATGTCTTTGTAGGTATTTTTAGAGAAATAAGCTATTGCGGCGAAATTGGCTCGAAAAGTGGTGTTTTACACCCCAGGATAGAGTACTAAAGGCACCCCAGAAATGCACCGGAAGCACCCCAAAAATGTGTCGGAGGAACCCCGGAAAAATTACTATATACGCCCAAAAATTACTATTTGCATCCCATAAGACAAGTGCTATAGGGACACCCGTGCAGTATTAGGGGGAGGAAATCTTCTTCTCAAATTCAAAAAATGAATTTTGGCGGGAAAATATTTTCATTAACAGCAGAATTTCGATCGGATGTTTGGACGTGATTTAGTGAGATTCAATCCCTGAAACTTAGTGGGTAGACGTGATATGACTATAGAAAGCTAGTATGGGTGATTTTATCGATCAAATTTGGCTGGATAACTTGGTTTATTCCAAACAGGGAGTTGGAGGAAAAACATGAGCTTGCACGAGTTGTGAGGAATTTAAACGTGTACTGCACGTGTTTGGAAGACTTAATCGATATTATGGAGCGTGAAGAAGGTATAGAAGGAAAGAAATACAGCTGCATGCGCGTGGAAGATCAAAAAATGGAAATTATTGTTGTGAGAATAAAAATAATAAAGAGAAGATTTTTTGAAGTTATGGAGGAGATTCGATGCATCTTTCGGGTATAAATAGATTACCCAGGTCATATAGAAGGGGTGTCGAGAGTTTGGGGTCGATAGGAGAGCTCAGGAGGCGTGAATCAAGAGTTTTCAGAACTCTGTTGTTGTTGCTGCAGCTGCTCGTGAAGAACAGGGAAACATCGACGGTTTCTTCAACTGGTTGTAACAGTTTCTTCAACTGGTTTGCAACATTTATCTTCGTTATAACAGTTTCTTCAACTGGTTTGCAACATTTATCTTCATTGTAACAGTTTCTTCATCCTCTTCTGCAACATTTATCTTCAGATTTGTAACGATTATCTTCATCATAACAGTTGAGAGTTGAAATAGTCGGTCTGTAACGCACTTGTGCTGTTGCAGATTTCCTGTTTCATTATTTTCTCTTCTTGTAAACACTTTTTGAGCCATGAATACATATTTTGAGTGTGTTTTCGATATGATGAGTCAAACCCCAACACTGGGACGACGGAGGAGGCTGAACTTCATACATGGGTAAAATTTTTTTTATTCTTTTTATGACTTTTGCATTAAAATTAATTGAAATATGATTTGATTTAATTGGTTGTCATTTGATTAGATGGGTCATGCTTAGCTTAGGTGATTTGATGTCCCATGCTTAAGATTTACAATCAATGTTTTGAGAATCTACCTTGGCAAAAATAGAGTCCATGTTTATATTTCTTGAGCTAAAATTGTTAAGAATAAATAAGTGAACCTAATGTTATGAAGATTGGTTAAATCCTTAGTCCCAGTACCTCTCGCCCATTGTTTAATATTTTTGTATATATTTTTATTAAATTTAAAAACTCGAATCTTCATAAGTCTTAGAGTTCAAATCCTATTTACCACTACTACAACAAAGTTGAAATCACATCACGTTGGCAAGCCATTTGAGGTAATTATCTTTCTATTCGTTTCGAGCATACGTATCGGGAGACAATTTTGCAGTGGATACTATGGACATAAAAGGTTGCTTATTACCAAATGAGGAGGGGATGAATTATGAGGGTAGACCAGATTTCTTATTTCTGTGGAATATCCAAATGTATCTTATTTTCGTTTTAAATAGTTTGAAAGTTTTGGGGGTTTCCTAACCTCTTTTCTTTCAACTAAGTTTTTTTGTAAATATGTTATTTATTAATAAAATTGGATTTACCAAAAAAAAAGGTCACACCAATTATCAAAACGGGTCATACCAAATCATAAGTCTAGGTATTGTGATTAGTTATACCAAGATACATAACCTGAGTTAAGATCGGTTCTACTAACTCACACATATTGGTCATCCAAAGATTTGCAATGAATAGCCGGACCAATGATCCTATTGATTTCCCTTTCGATTCACGAAACAAGTTCAAGAATGTACTTCCTTTAAACAAATGTAAAACATTGTTTCCTAGGATGAAATCTTCACCATAACCCATTCACATAATCATAACACTATATACAAGATTATGTTGATGTCATATTGATACGTATTGATCTCTGTACCTTGGTGACTATTATTATAGAGGAGGAATTCAGAATAATAATAAACGAAAACTAGAAAACATAACACACTAGAAACCAGATTCGAAGAAAAATGGACAAGAAAACTATTACAATTCTCTTTTTGTTACGCTCACAATCTCTCTAGGTAAATAACCTTAAAACTATTTTCTAAGCTTGCTTTTACAATAATTAATTGTCTCACAAACTTATCTAAGTGATTTGTCTCTCAAACCTCCTTTCTTAGATGTGTCTGAAACCACACTATCTAGATTTAGGTGTGTTTGTATCACAAACCACACTCTAGATGTGTCTAGTTATGAGCTAAACATCCCTATTTATAGTCTTGGTTTGGTTTCCCAAACCTCTTAGGAATAGTTCATTTTCTAGGTATATTTCCTTATCTAGTTACTGCTTAAAAATAGCATTCCTTTCCTAAATTATATTATATCCTCAATCCGTCTTGAGGATCCCTAGTTCCCTAAAGAAGAAAGATACACTTGTATCATGCCCCCCTCCCCCCTTTAAGAACTTGAACTCCTGTGAAAGTTAGTACTAGAGGTTGGGGAACTCGTGAGCCCCTTTCTCCCTACTGAACCATCTGTTCTTGGTGGGAACTTGACCTTGACATCTATTTAGGAAAGCCTTCTTCTGTCCTTGTCGTGTCTTAGTTACTTTTCACTCCACAATACAATCTTCCTTGAGTGGTCCTTCCCGGTCAAACCACAAGTCTTCCATGTGCGGTAAGATCATCTTGTCATCTCCATCATTATCTAGTAATGGTGGTTCAAACATATTCAACCTTTCTAGGTTGTCTTCTTGTTGTTTGGTTAGGGTTTCCAAACAAATTCTACTTGGCTTCTCCTCAAGAGAACGGGTCACAGGGAGAATGAACTTCATACTAGCATTCACCAACCGTTTAGCCTGAGTGGCTATAATCAAGGTCGCTCCCTCAAGAGAAGAGTCTATAGCTCATATTACAAAAGCTTTCACATCTTTGGTAAAGGTGTTAGAGTATAGCTCGGTTGAACCCACCAAGCGTTGGTATGTCAAGTTTGGTTGTCATATTTTAGTGAATCAAAATTCATCTAAGAGTCGTTTGATTATGTACTAGAGACAACTTCGTATAGGTTAGACTAAAAAGTCTAAGAATATTAGACATACAAGTATTACTCGAAGACCTGAAGAATATGAAGAATTAACGAGCTACAACGACGACATCATCCTTCCTCTTGAGGTTAGTAATATTGACTTGAACTGTTTCATTCCTAATGTATCTTTCAAGTCGTGCTATATTGAAAACATAACTGCGAAGCTGTGAATGATTCTTTACTCTAGTAGTGAGACATGATCATATGATCATAGTATTAAGGAATTAGACTACGAAGTATAATGCTTATCTTTTGAACTTCGTAGATATGACATAGACATAATCGTATGAATGCTATTGTGATTATGTGTATGGGTAAAGGTGAAGATTTAATCCTAGGAAACAATGTTTACATTTGTTTAAAGGAAGTACATTCATGAACTTGTTTTATGAATCGAAAGGGAAATCGCTAGGCTTATTGGTATTGTTATTCATTGCATATCTTTGGATTATCAATTTGTGTGAGTTAGTAAAACCGATAATAACTTGTTATGTATCTTGGTATAACTAATCACAATTCCTGACTTATGATTTGGTATGACTAATTAGTGTAACCAATCCTAAGTAATCACCTGAGATGGTATGATCGATATTTGTAATTGGTGTGACCGATCATAGTAATTGGTGTGACCGATCACAAAAGAGTTATGTAATCGATCCTTGTAATTGGTGTAACCGTCCTAGTAATTGGTGTAACCGATCCTTGTGACTGGTGTGACTGATCACAAGTAATACCATGAGTATATGGTAACCGGTCCTGGTAATTGACGTAACCGATCCTTGTAACTGACGTAACCGATCCTGGTAACTTGTGTGTCCGATCACAAGTAATCCATATTAAGGTATAACCGATCCTAGTGATTGGTAGAACCGATTGAACCCATGATTGTGATTTGATATTTGAACAATCACATTGTTGTATTGGAATACAGATGAACCAATTCTAAACTTGTTTGGAAGTGTGGTATAATCGATTCCAAGATTGTAAATATGAAAGATGAT
This sequence comes from Papaver atlanticum, assembly GCA_023531105.1. Taxonomy (NCBI): domain Eukaryota; kingdom Viridiplantae; phylum Streptophyta; class Magnoliopsida; order Ranunculales; family Papaveraceae; genus Papaver; species Papaver atlanticum. The sequence continues at coordinate 2,005,080 of JAJJMB010001752.1, read as the reverse complement.
TTATAATGAAAAGATGTCAACATACTTTGAACACGAACAATAACTCTTATCTTTTATTGTTCAAAGATATTCCTTAATTACTCAAGCAGATCCCGGTCCGAAATAAATTAAGAATCTTTTAATTAAGGTTGTTAGTTTTATATGCTTTAATTAACAACAATTAAATGCATATGTCTAGAGAATAAAAATTAGTAATGTGCATTTACTAATTGGAGATTTTCTATTGAGAGATTTCGGAAAATATTGGTGAAAAGACGAGGGTACCCAAATACACCACAATCTTTAATTTATCCACCTATAAGTCCTCTTACCGAAAGTGATTGTTTATGGACAAAGTCGAGACAATACTACAAATCGGTGTTCACACTTTGTGTGATCTTCTATGGATACGATATCGAGACAATACAACAATCAAAGTGTTATTACTTGATAATAGGTTCGGACTTAACCAAAATCTATAGGATTACTATCAAGTAATACAATGTTAACGTTTGTGTAATTTACTTTAAATTATAATAACAATAATTATAATTGCGGAAAAGAAAAGAAAATGACACAGCAAGATTTTGTTAACGCGGAAACCGCAAATGCAGAAAACCCCCGGGACCTAGTCCATAATTGAATACTCTCAGAATTAAGCCGCTATACAAAATCTAAACCAACTTCGTATAATTGAGACCAAGCAATTAACCCTAGTTCACTTAGTTTCTTCAGTATCCCTGCGCTTCCGACATTCAATAAGTGCACGCACTGGAAAAATTCCTTTGGATCGTATTCCAAACAGTAAAGGAACAACAAATCTGTTTGGTAAAAACTCTCTTGATTCTTTTAGATGAAGATATCTAAAGTCATATGCAAAGCCTATTCCGTTTAACAAATAAACTCCTTTGCCTAATCAAATCAATCTATCCAACAACTACCGAAGTAGCAGAGTTTAGATTTGCAATCAATCAATATAGATTCCAACAAGAAACTATAAGGTGATGCCGATCTTACACAACTAATCAATCGAATAAATCCGATTCTAGTTGGATCCCAGCCGATCAAGGTTTGTGCACACCTAAAGATATAGAAACCAAATCAGAAATATTCTTTGTCTTCAAATCTTCTTTAATCTTCAATAAACACCTGCACAACACCACTTGAATCTCTTGTGATCAATCACGCACAGAACGGAGTCTGTTAACAGTGGATTATCACAAGATGTCTTTAGATCTACAAACAGTTCTAAAGATCCCGTCGACACTTTGATCTAGTTTGAGTGAATCTTATATCAGAAGAGAAGATTCTCAAGAATAAATAAACTAGGTGCAATCAAAGTTCAACAACCATTAGTCAATCAAATCAATCGAAAAATAAAATAAACTGCAATTATCTAGTTTCCCACCAACGGTATTCGTAGAGCTTCTTGATCCCACAAAAGTCTTTAAACGAGCGGTCGTAAGAGATTTCGCCTAATTAGGATACTTTCCTCTCCGGATAGACGGCTCCACCAGAAATAACAAAAAGATGAAGTTTGCTAGAAATGCAAACTTGGGTATTTATATACCAAGGATGTTTGGACACCAAGGAATTTCCAAAACCGAATATTCTCAAGATATGCAATAAATGCCCAAATCGTTTTCATAATTCCTGGAAATGCTTTGTCCAATATTTCCGAAATCTCACTAGAAAATCTCCAATTAGTAAATGCACATTACCAATTTTTATTTTCTAGAGATATGCATTTAATTGCTGGTAATTAAAGCATATAAAACTAATAACCTTAATTAAAAGATTCTTAATTTATTTCGGACCGGGATCTCCTTGAGTTATTAAGGAATATCTTTGAACAATAAAAGATAAGAGTTACTGATCATGTTCAAAGTATGTTGACATATTTTTTTTATAAATCCTCTTTCATACTTACTGTAACATTCTGTACCTTTTCTCGGATTTGACTGAACCCATTGGGGTTGGAATTAAATTTTACACTAAGAGTGCTAAAAATATAATTAAATGTAAAACCGTTGTTAGTGTCTCATTTACAATTTTGGGATGCCTTAATAATAACTGTTAGTGCTTAAACTGAAAAGAGTGTTATAATCTTAACACTAGGTTCCTTAAAATACTTCACACATGTCAAGTAGAGAATAACGGCTTGCATTGAGAGCACGTGTTAGCGCGTGGTAGTGGTATATTAACATTCCATCTCCTTGCTCTCCCTTAGCTTATGAACTTTACAGAAATAATTTTAGGAACTTCTCTTCATCTTATTTTCCATTTTCTGGTAAAACAAGAAGTTAGAGAACGAAACTTGATAGGGACATGGTTATGTCAAGTTGCTGTTTATATTGGTTGGCTTTATAAACGGGTTTGAATAATTCTTCTTCATGTTCTGCAATTTTGAATCTAATTGAGTAATCATTTTCTTACTCACTAAACTGGAGATTCATATCGATTGGTGGGTTTGCACTATCGCACCGGATGCATGTTTTATTAAGTACTTGGTATGATTTCTCCCTTAAATTGAAGTTCTTTGAAAATAAATACAGGAGTTAGGGTTTATACAAACCTAGAGTTCTTTTTCTTCTAGAAATTGAATGATTAAACTTCAATTTATGTGATAATAAAGCATGGGATACCTGCGTTTTATGTCAATTTTATGTTTATCAATCCGAATCGTGTAAGTTAGTCAGTTTGAATGGCTAGTAATATTGGAATTGTTTGAATTAAACATTATTGTGTACCATTGAAGAATCTATTTATGCATGGTATGGTAAATGGCTTGGATTTTGGTGTTTTAGCTTTCTGTAATGATAAGGAAACTTGGGTTGTTCTCGACACCAAAGAAACTACGCACTAAGTGCTTGATAAAATGCCGGAAAGAAGATAACATAGGTTAAAGATCCTCATTACTTTCTTTACTTATTTTTATATAAATTGTTGATCTCAGTTTAGATAGAAAGTATTTAAGGCATGTTTCCTTGAGGTTTTGAAATTGTTTACATGATTTATATCTTGTAATTTCTTGAGCAATGTAATTCTGTCTAGTGGGATTTCGCTAACTTATGTTGAGATGTCATTTTCTACTTGTGGAATTTATTGAAGCTTGTTCAGCTCCTAAGCTTAAACCCATTTTGTTGTAGCCACAAAATATGCCTAGGATTTGGAATTTTAGATAGCTGAAAATTTGGAAATGTAAGCATTGCAATTATTCGGCTCGTGGAACCAAGATCGAGTCATGTGTATTTAGCACGCTGAGGTCACATGTTCAGTAAACTACTAAACTCTTTCTCTGATTAAGGATGTCCATTTAAACTTATATTAAATTAGCGTGGATGGTATTGCACTCTAAATCTCATTGTTTAGTCTTGTAACTAAATGGTGTCATTTCCTATATGATGCTTATGTTGACAGTAAACATTAATTTGTCTAACTTGGTACCTTGTGTAATCTTGCTTCGATGACTGCGTGAGACATACATATATATTTCTAGAACATGACCGTTTCCCTTCATCCGTTAACTTACAATTAGAACGGAAGGTGAGATGGTGGTATAGCTATAACTGTTTGAAATGGTGTATTAGATCCGCTTGATGGTGCTAATTACATGGTCTATATTCATATTACCGTAAGATATTTTACAAATGCATTTCCTTTCTTATACATTAGATTAAATTAGCTTATGGATTTCATGTATGGACTGCCACTAGACGACTAAAATATGAAATGGTATCGTATCAGATCGATATGTGGTATGGCAAGCTAGTCCAAACTGTTAGCTATGATTATCTTTTGTATGGTATATTAGTACTGTTTCTGGCAAGTTAGCGTAATGAATGTCAAGTGTTGTAGGGAATGAGTATGAAATGAATAGAGTTTGCCTGAGCACAGTATGCACCGTGTTTGAAAATGGTCAAATATTATGCCGATTTACTCTATGAAAATGAGACACAATGAAGGATCCCATTTGAGTAGCATTTCCTACGCTAAATTTTAAGATTTTGCCTTTAGTATTTGATTCATGGTAGAGAGTGGTGTTCATTATGTACAAAATTTCAGTAGAACTCAATTAAGTTTGTTACTGGCAGTCACATGACAAGGGAGTACTGATGAATTATCATCTCATCATCTTTGGTTTGTGTTGTTTCTTTTGGACTAATCTTGGTTAATGATCTAGGAAAGATGCTGGTGGTGGTGACAAGGTAGGTTTGGTATATAGTTTTTGTCTTCATTTTAATTAAATTATTAGATAGGGGATCTGGATAGATACTTGTTGATTATAATTGGTAGATAGATATATCTTCGCCTAGCTTGCATTCCTTTCATAGTTAAGATGACAAGGAAAGATCTCTTTCATAATTACACAGCAGTTGCTAAAGTATTTGAATCATCCCTGAACTACTGGACTTAGACAAACTAGTTCGGGACAAATGGTTAAGTTATAGATGGTGTATTGTTCAATAAGATATTCGTAACCCTTGGCTTTGGGCACAATACTTGATTTATTGCACTCTAGTGTTACTTGATTTCATGTGGCAGTTCGATGAGATTTTTATTTGGGCCTGTGGCATCTTTCTAAATTATTAGCATGGATATTTTGTCATATAAATGCATATCGGTGCACTTTTCTTTGTGATTTTGTTTGGATTGATGGAGAATGTAAAATGACTCCCTTTTATAGTGTGCATTGTAGCTGTTATCTTGTTACAAATATAGTGTTTGTCATCTTGGAGGTATATATTCTTGGAATTCAGATGCAATGACGATCCATTCTCTGCAAGAGTTGATTGCTACCTAATTGTGGTATTTCATATCATCTACAAAGGGATAGTTACTACTGTTGTGGTAGTTCATACTATCTAAATACGAAAGAAGACGAACTACGGTCTTGCTTGATCCCTTCGAGCAATGGAGAGGGTACGTAGGTAGCCGCTACGCGGTTCAGCACAACTCTACAAGGTTGTTCATATCATCTGAAAGTCTTGGTTACTTCTTTGCAGTTCATACCATATATCCAGGGATGATTGCAATCTTGGGAAATATATATCATTGGCAACTGGCTAATGATGGCTGGTAACCAGAACTACCTTAATTAAGGAAACTGGCCGTCTATTAATTTCGGGCAATCGGCCTCTATTAATTTTGGCAACTGGCCGTCTGTTAATTTTTGTGGCAGTTGGCCTTTGTTAATTTTGGGCAATCGGCCTCTGTTAATTTTGGCAACTGGCCGTCTGTTAATTTTTTTGGCAATTGGCCTTTGTTAAGGCAACTGGCCGTCTGTGATTTTGGGCAATTGGCCCCTGTTAATTTTGGCAACTGGCCATCTCTTGTTGGCAACTGGCCATTCCTTTATATTGGCAACTGGCCATTCCTTTATATTGGCAATTGGTCAATGGTGACTAGTATTCGAGAGATACAATGTAGCATCACATTATAAAGATTGAAATTATTTATCCGATTCGGTGACCCTTGTGCTTGTCGGATTTTCTGAGTATTATGGTATGGGACATATGCTTAGAGAATTCGAAAAGTTTGAAAGTCCGGTTTCTAAAGTGGCGTATCAGAGAGTCGGAGCTTTCCAAATGGGTCGTAACCCGAGTTGCTGGGAGAAAAAATTCTCTGGTCCGTCACAGTTGGTATCATAGCAGTTCTGGTTCAAACGGGATTGTGCGTTTGGAACTCACTGGTCTTCCACTTGTGCGACGATTGCAGGTAACTCTCTCTACTTTTTTTTTTTTTTTTTGAACTTAGAGACGAAGTTCTTTAGAAGGGGGTAATGATGTAGCATTCTGTACCTTTTCTTGGATTTGACTGAACCCATTGGGGTTGGAATTAAATTTTACACTAAGAGTGCTAAAAATAGAATGAAATGTAAAACCATTGTTAGTGTCTCATTTACAATTTTGGGATGCCTTAATAATAACTGTTAGTGCTTAAACTGAAAAGAGTGTTATAATATTAACCCTAGGTGCCTTAAAATACTTCTGTTAATGGTGGATTTTCGACAAAGGTCAAAATTGTAAAATCATGATACTGCATGTTTCTGACCCGCCTCAGGAACGCATGTGACGATTCATATTTTACGATCCGTGAACCGTTTCATGATCTCTGATCGAGTTCCTCTCAGAGCCATGATGAAAATGTTTCTCGAAAGGCCTCCCACTAGCTGAGCGTTCGATGCTACGCATTTCATCGTGTCCTCTATGTAGAATAATAGAATTGGGCGGTCCTCCTACATAATTGTTTGTTGAGAGGGCTTAACGCCTTCAGGACGTCGGCAATACTCACTGTTCCTTGACTACATAGAGAGACCATGTATAGATTCAGGCGGCTCTCCTACATAATTGTTTGTTGAGGGGGCTAAACGCCTTCAGGATACAAATTCTGCACGTTGCTCCCTGACTATACACCTTTCAGAACGAGTATGATGCTTCAACTATCTCATATCTCGATTCTACAATAGATTAATTCTACTGTGACATTCGCCACTGAATTCCTAGAAAATAATCTATTTTATCTTATTACTCCATTCCATGGCTATCCCCGGCTGATTCCATGGATTAGTAATTGATAACCATCTTATCTCATTAATCCGTTCCTTGAATTCCCCGGCTGAATTCATGGATTAGTAATAGATACACAATTTATTACTACGTTTCATGAGTCATTCTCCGCTGAATTTCATGAATTAGTAATATATATCCAATAACCGGGCATCTGACTATCACCGAGTAAGCCCCAATAAAATGGTGCAAGTGTACTCAACAATGATGCACGAACGAGCACCCCAAATGCACGATAAACAAGGAATCCTACATAAAACAGGAGAGAGAAAATAATAAAAAATAAATAAAAAAGAAGCGCCTAGGGACCTGTCCCCCACACCCTCTTCCTTTATTTTTCTTATTTTATTTATTTTCATGAACTCATGAAAACTCATTCATTCAAGAAACTTTCCTTGTTTGAGCAAAACTCTCGGTTTCTCCATATTTTCACGGTTTCATGAAAAATAATAAAAATAGGGAAAGGTGTCGTGGGACCGGGCTACCTAGCCGACCGGCCATGCGCTAGCCGTGTCCGGTCCCACAACTTGCAATCCTTGTTTTCATAATTATTTATTTCCCTCATCTCATGAAATTCCTCCGTTTGAGCAAAAATCATGGTTTCTTCATGTGTTTCTCAAATATTGCTCAAACCATGAAAAAAGCCAAAAAGTCAATTGGTCTCATGACCGACTAGGCTTTTCATGAAAATAGTAAAATATTATTATTATTTTAATATTCTCAAATATTGATCAAACGAACAAAGTCCTACTTGCTCATTCGAGCAAAATCAAGGATTTCGGTCAAAGATCAAACTCTTCTGAAAATCCAAAATATTGCTCAAACGCACATCAGAAAATACCGAAACTCTCAGGACTGAGACACGAGCATTATGGTGACACGGGCATGCTTCCTTGACTGACCAAGGATGAACCTAAGGCTTCCAAGGAGCCGGTCCCACACACTCTTATAATTTTGACCTAATTTGCTCAATTGCTCATATTGGGTCCAAACTCTTTCCAACCAACTTGGAATTTGCTCAAACGACCAACAGCTGGTCCACGACCACCAAGGGCCGGTCTCATGCCCTATTGGTCGGTCCCTTACTTCTCCATAATTAGGTTTTATCACCTAACGCTCGCACAAACATTATTCTAATAAATGATGAAACTGACATTTGATCATTCTTTCACCAACCGGTCAACTAAGGACTCTGGTGCATGCTCACTCGAGCACTTGGGCACCACATGGTCGTCCATCATCCCATGTGGTCGGTCCCTCCTTCACTCAGTAACCTATTTTCAGTAATTCATCAATTGACGAACAATTGATAAAAAAAATAGGGTTTCGAACAAACGCTCCACGAAATCATCATTCTGAGCAAGTTCAAACACTAATAAATTTATGTTTGATCCCGTAATCAACATTTAGATTAATTACATAATATTTGGTAGGCTACCAGTATTTTAATTAATATTTTATTGGGTCACGTTACCAATAATTCATCGAATTGAGCAATACTTGCTCAGTTGCTCGAATATTGATCCACCTAACAATATTCAGTAATTTATCAATATTCAGGAATTCGTCGAATTGAGCAATACTTGCTCAGTTGCTCGAATATTGGATAAATATTCAGTAATTCGTCGAATCGAGCAATACTTGCTCAGTTACTAGAATTTACAATATTTGCTCAAACGAGCAATATCAACATAAGAACTGTACATCTGACATGTTCAATCCATGAATCACTGAGCATTCGTCACTCATGCTCAATTCAACAAAACTTAGACTCACCGTCTAAAAGTCAACAACTGACCTAATACACGTCTGCCTTGCAGACTCCACGTTCGTGAGACATCAATCACGTCACATGAGGGGATATCAATTAGGGTTTTGGTATGGCGGCCTACGGCACGTGTTTTCATCCACGACGAGAAATGTGAGTAAGTCATGTAAACGGTTGAAGGAGTTAGCAAAGTAGTGGGTGCACGATCAGTCAAGTCTCCACACGACATGGAACTGACTTTACCACGATCTTCCACTTTCACACTCTTTCACTCAAGAAACCGTCACACTTACTGGGATCAATGTGTTCATTATTCTGACAATATAAATAAGTCTCTGAATCCATGATTGAACAAGACACAGAAAAATCCACGAGATATTGAACAGACAATCCATCGTCTAACCAAGAATCATCGTGTGAGTAACACTCTCTTAATCATTCGAAACTTATTTACACAAACTTGCAGAAATCTTCTACACATCCACAATCCTTGATCATCATTGATCCCACAATTCTCAGCTTCCCTCCTACAGATCAATCCATCTCCCTCTTTGTGACCGAATTGAATATGGAACGACCATTGACTTGGTTTAGTACGGAGTCCTACAGATTGATCTCTCGAACTCAAAGCACTCCTGTAGTGCATCTGTTTGAGGTTAGGTAGTTTGCTCGGTTGAGGAGTCTCATCCGCACGGTCGTCTCTTCACTTTCCTAAAAAACCAGCAAATCATTTTTACCCATCTACAGATTGGAGACCACAGTGGGAGATTAATCTCTCGGTTGCAATCCCATATTTTCACAAAATGGTTGATCTTAGGTATGGTTCAGTCACAAATCCTAACCCAAACAACGCTAGCACTAGCAACAATGGTGGTGCTCCAGAAACTACTCCTGTTTCCAACAACGGCATTGGCGATACCACTCCTACGCAAACCAACATTGGATACAATCCTCTCTTTGGCCGGTTTCCCGAAGAAATCAGAGAAAATCCGCCTACCATAGCTGATCTCATGAAGGTGCAAGAGACTCTTGCCAAAAATCAGACTGACATGGCTGCGACGCAGAAAGAGCTATACAATTATCTCAAGACTCTCACTGACAAGATGTCATAGAAAACTCGGGAGAAAGGAAAAGCCAAAGAAACATTTTCGGCTGTTAATCCTGAAGTCACTTCGATCCATGTAGTAGATGATGATGAAGTCCACAAGGCTGCAGAAAACTCACCAACAAAGGAACCTGTAGGTTTCATCACTCGTGAAGATCTGGAACGCTTATGGAGGATCGAGGGAAAGGCAATACACCATCTGTCCATCGTCATCAACCTCCATACCCTGCTGCTACGCAAAGAATTCCTCTCCCAAAAGGCTACACGTCTCCAACATTCACTCTGTACAACGGAACAGGGAACGCTCGAGAACACGTCTCTCGATTCCTGGAGGTACTAGGAGAGCACGAGCACGACCATGTTGTCCGTCTGAAAGAATTCTCAAAATCTCTGACGGGTTGAGCATACACATGGTACAACAACATTGCACTAGGTAGCATTGCTAGTTGGGGAGAAATGGTTAATGCTTTCTACAGGAATACTTCTTTGTCTCAGAGCAGATCACTCTTTCTGACTTAGGGAGAATAACTCAGAAAAACACTTAACATCCGAACGAATATGTGAAGAGGTTCAGAATTCAAGCCTTGGATTGTCATGATCCTAATGTTACTGAACAACAATTGGTGGACTTGTGCATCAACGGGATGATCCCTATCTACAGAGCCTTGCTGGAAAACCTACGGTTCCATACTTTCGAAGAACTCCATGAAGCATCCAAGCGATCAGCAACTACTGCTCTAGCCTTACTGGAAAGAACAAAGACTGTCAAAACCAAGGAGCCGCGAGACACTTGAACCAGCACCAGGCGTCTAGTCAATAAACAATACAATGTTCAACCTTCCATGAATGTTGCTGAAGGGAGCAAAAGGAAAGCTGATGCGCAGCAACATAAGAATGCTCCTCCAACGTCTCATCCTACGAAAGCACCAAGGAAGGACAACCAAACTCGATATGCACAAACACCTACTCAACGTCAGCAGAATGATCAGGAGGTACCAGATTTTACTTTCCCTATTGAAGAGGTGATCGAGTTATTGGAAGTCTGGATCCAAGATAGTGCGATCAATTTACCTCCCGTCCGGAGAGAGCCGACAGACGAGGAAGTGGAGAATCCGCGTTACTGTCGCTTTCATAGGTATGTCAATCATCCGACCAGTGAATGCAGAACTCTGAAACGCATATTCAAGGAAAAGACTGATTGAGGAGAACTGGGGACTGAAGGAGTACACAAGAATCCTCTCCCAATCAGAACCTTAACACTCTTTGAACAGCCAGTCAAAGAAGCAGTTCAATCATTGATCGAGCATGTCTACAAATTACTTTATCTGTCAAAATATCAAAGGGGAGATATGTTCACAGCTTTAAACCACATAGTATCTGGGAAACGACTATCCATTCCAGAAACTCTCCCTGAACCTCCAGCCACTGACAAAGAGATGTACAACTGGGGACTGCTCACCACAGTACACCTCAAAGGAAATGAATTCAGAAGGGTGCTTATCGACGTCGGCACAGCTATTAACATCGTTCCTTTGAAAACTCTTAGAGCTGCAGGCATCACTCGACAAAAAGCCACATATGCTCCTATCTCAGTCAGAGATCACGAAGGAATACTCAGAGATGCGTATGGTTACATCTTTCTCAAGATGAAATTTGATGCAACCTGGACGGAGACCAAATTTTATATAATCAGGGAAGATCCAGGGTATGATATGATCCTTGGACGAACATGGATTCATGCTGAAAAGGTAACTCCAACGCCTTTAATTTCACATTTCTTTATTGAAGAAAGCTCCGACTCCGAAGAAATAAGGACGATCCATCATTCGAACATCTGGGGAAAGTTCAAGCCTTGATGGAACTCACACAAAAGCCTGAAGAGAGCGCACATGAATTCGTCAAAAGATTTCGTACTCAGGCAAGTCTTATTTCCCCTCATGCGTCCATATTATCAACTTTCAAACATGCTACCCTGGTCCGGGGACTCAATTTTGCTAATAACCTAGCACTCACCAAACGCTATGAGTGGTTGGTCTCGGCTCAGCAATACTTCACCAAGTGGTTAGATGCAGAACCTCTCAGAATTAAGCATTCCACTGATACGGTCACTGCTAAAATAATGGCCGAGCACAACAAATAATACCCTGAATATTCTTCCTTGCACGAGTGTCTGTATGTGCCACAAGATTGGAAAGCTCCATGGAATCCCACTGTACGAGGAATTCCAAACCAGCAGAAAATATTCAGAGCACGAACAATCAAACCTAACAAATTTCATGAAGGGGATTTAGTTCTCAAGGCAGTTAAACGCAGTGATCGTACAAGGAGGAAGTCTAATTGGGAAGGGCCTTTCATGATAACCAAATCCATGGATGGTGGGTACTACCAGTTGATCAACATGGATGACAAAGCCATTGTGCCAGTGATGAAGAAAAATTGGCTCAAAGCCTTTGATGCGTGAGATATTCAGCTGGGGTGTCATTTGTTCAAAGCTAGGGACACTCAATGCATGTTAGGATTTTCTTTCATCTGTATTTTCAATTCCTCCAAAATGTTTGCAATATTTGCATCCCGTATATGAATTCAGCAATTTATCAAAGTTCTCTTACTTAAAAGAAAAATCTCTATCAAATCCAAAAGAAAATCCTCAATCACTCACTTATTCAAAACCAATCAAAAAATTGAAAACCAAAGTAAAACCTCACATCTCTCAGAAGTTCAAGGTTCAAGAGATTATAGAAAGGAAAACTAAAGGAAGACGGCAAAGTAAGATTTCTGCTTCTCTGCATTCTCCAAGACTTGTAAGGCCGCTTTCTCTAACTCCAGCTTTTCAGTCAATTCAGCAATCTTGGCCTCCACCACAGCATCACTGGTGAAAGGTATATTGTTCTCTATTGCATCCTTTATGGTGTTGATCTTTTGACGAAGCCACTTCAAATTGAAACCAAGTTCTTCAGATCTCTTCAAATTGTACTCCCAATCAAAGAGTACATCTTGACTGACAGTACTTCTCGCCCTGGTCCGTATATCATCTATGACACGCAAGATAGCTCCTACTTGCATTGTCAAGAAGTAACTGCGTTTTGGATCCTTGGTGACAACAATGTGACCATACATTTTCCACAATTTCTCATACATATCAGCATACCCTATGGGAACGCTAAATCCACCAACTGATGTGTGATATGGGAGTGACTCGCCGAATGGAGGCTCACAAATAATCCCTGTGTTAGGGTATTCATGCACTATTATGCGGTTCACAATTATTGGAGCAGCTTCAGCAATTGTGGAAGCAGTTTCTTCTATCGATGGGGCAGTTTCTTCCATTCTAGGTCCAGTATCTTCTATCTCTGAAGTAACGATGATTTGAGCTTCATTCTCAACTTCAGTAGCAACATTCTCATGGCATTGAGGTGCAGAGATGGTAACATCATCAACTCGATTCACTATATGGTTTGAATCATCATTCACTCCATTATTCTCAACTTCGGTATTTGGTACCTAATATGAAGATTACATGAGATTAGAGCAATTCAAACATGGAAACCAAAGGCAATCATAAAATCCAGCATGTAAGTGAACTAACACTTTCTAAGTTCTTTACTATACATCCAAGACATGAGCAAATAGTGTAGAAGTCATAAAACACGTTTTTCAACAAGCTTGTCTGAAGAGATTCTATACTGCATGTATAAGACGATAAACTGGGAGCAATTGGTAAGGAATCTAAGGTTTAGTAGTATACCATTCTCTTCGTATGGATGTTTTCTACAACATATGAAAATTTCATAGCAATTGGATAAACTAGTAAAGAGTTGTGGCCAAAACATTGGACTACATGCCAGCTGAAAATTTTCTGAAAGTCTCCTGGAAGTTTACTGTTTCACCGATTTCGACCCCTAAACGTGCTCAAAACTCAAAAATCGTCTTTTATAAGCTTGGAAATCTCCTGGGCATGATAATACATGGGTAGATCACGAAAATACGACATCGTATGAAGATTTTATGGTGTTTTTTTTCTAAAAGACTGAGTTCTGAATTTTTTTGATGACGTATTTCACTAAAAAAATTCATTCATCCCTATGTATTCTCATTCATTCATCAACAAATCAGCAATATTATACTTCTATGAAGAAAGTATAGGAGGAACACTTGCTTGAAGGGTTTCTAAGCCATCTAGGGACTGATAATCTATGGCTATGTAGATATGGTCAACGATACCCTAATAAAAGATGGTCATTTGTGCACTTCACATGTTCCCTAGTTCATGCAATGTCTGCAGTCGAAAGGGCGAACAGACGAGAGACCGCTAAGGAATTATAATTTCTACACATGAAGTCAAATTTCCCAAACAATCACAATAATCTCTACTTCAAGAGAAATAAAACAATTAATTACTCAGAAGAATTGCGAGTAAGACTAATCACGATCGTCATCCTCCGTGGAATTTTATTCAAGCTCTCCTTCAGAGTCGTCATCAGAACCCTCACTGGGGACTTCTTCAAATTGGTCTTCAGGGTCACCATACATTGCGTCTAAGTAATCGTCTTCTTTGCATTCAGCTCGAAAGTCATCCTTGGCCAATCGCTCAGCCCTCATACCTGGAGGATATGGATTAATTTTGCGTTCAGAAGGCTTCCAGACGGATTCGACTTCCTCAGCATCTGAGTCAGAAGCTACACCATCAGGGCGTGGTTTAACGTCATCTTCAGCTGCTAGTCTCGCTTGTTGGGCTCACTATCTTTTCCGCTGATAAACTGCAAGCTTTTCATCTTCAGCTTTTCTTTTCTGCTCCTCATGTCTCTATTTCTCTTCCGCGTCCACATAAGTCAGGAAATCGTTCATTCCCTCACGAATGGCTTTAAGATGAACAAGAGACATACCACGTATCAGATTTCTAACATCTCTGAAAGGTTGATCAATATCCACACGAGCATCTGTTGAATTCTTTATCTGTGGTTTGATGTTTCTCAAACATTTCCCGGAAGAGTCAGAAATATGGTCATCACCTGAAGCTGCCATTATCTGCTGCCAAAAATGTGGAGTCAAACCAGCTTGGCAACAATACGTGTTAAAATGGTAATCCTCAACTCTTACATATTTACGGTTTCACGAACTTAGTGATAATAACGTAAAATTTCGAAAATCTTGCTCGCTCCTTCAAACCTGCAAAGACGAGCAACACCCATTATTTGAAAGTCGACACCTGACTTTTCACGAAATTATGAATAATTCACATAACCCTTCATGTGAACATTCACTGATTTTCTACCGTGCGTACATACACTATGAAATCACAAATTCATGGAAACATTGTTTGCTTTCAACAATTACTACAAATATCAAAATTTGATTTCTTTAACAAAATTATTTTTTAAAAAAAAACTCACGCACGCACGCACAAAAAAAATAAAAAATAACGTAAGTTATTATTTTAAAAAAAAAATCTTGCTTTGCTCAAACGAGCGTTTGTCTATGAAACAAGGGTCTTTTCTATTTTCGTAAAGGTCCACATATTTAAAATAAAATTTTGAAAGTTCACAAAATTTTTTTTATCACAAAGTGCAGGTTTATTTCAAGAATATCTTAGGAATTATTGTTTATTATTTAACTATGAACGAATGTACGTTTCCTAAAGGTATTTGTGTGAAAGTCCATGCTTGGAAAATAAATTTTGATTTTCATGAAACCTCATAAACAAAATTTTCTCCAGTGCAACTAGACCATGTTTATTCAATATGTATCTCTTTCATATTAGGGATTATTGCTCGTTTCTTAAACTAACGAACGAACGGGCATATATTTTCTAAAACAAGTTTTTCATGAAACCTACATCTTCATGCATACATATGAAATTTTGTCTTATGAAAAACTCATAAACAACTGAACTTAAAAAAAAAAGGGGTTTCTAACTTCACTGGTCGGCGCCGGCCGGAATTTGACTGGACGATGATCGATGACGCCGGCGGCGGTTGTTTCAGGCGAAAATTCTCCTCCTCCTGCTGCTCACGTGAAAGTGGTGAAGAAAGGGAGGTGGTCGGTCAATCTCTGTTAAAAGGAAAAAAAAAATTAGTGTCTCTTCCCTTTTATATCAATTTTATTTCCAAAACCTAATAAATCATGGATTTCCTTTTTTGGGTTCGAGCCCGCAAAGATTAAACCGACTAAAACCGGACGTCCGATCATCCAAATCAGCAGTGCTTCATCTCTCCGTGCTCACGGGATGGCTCTCTATCATACTATTAGGGTCCTTACATAAGCATTTTCTCGTACATGACACCATTGGAGCAAATCGAGGATTCTGAAAATACCTTTGTACGACCGAGTTCAACCTCTTATCTCGTCGTCTAGAAAATCACCATCTAATGCTTACTGCGGAACATGAATGTCCCTCACTAAGCAGGGGACTTAATGTTGATGGTGGATTTTTGACAAAGGTCAAAATCGTAAAATCATGATACTGCATGTTTCTGACCCGGCTTCAGGAACGCATGTGACGATTCATATTTTACGATCCGTGAACCGTTTCACGATCTCTGATCGAGTTCCTCTCAGATCCATGATGAATATGTTTCTCGAAAGGCCTCCCACTAGCTGAGCGTTCGATGCTACGCATTTCATCGTGACCTATATGTAGAATAATAGAATTGGGCGGTCCTCCTGCATAATTGTTTGTTGAGAGGGCTTAACACCTTCAGGACGTCGGCGATACTCATTGTTCCCTGACTACATAGAGAGACCGTGTATAGATTCAAGCGGCTCTCCTACATAATTGTTTGTTGAGGGGACTAAACGCCTTCAGGATACCAACGCTACACGTTGTTCCCTGACTATACACCTTTCAGAACGAGTATGATGCTTCAACTATCTCATATCTCGATTCTACAATAGATTAATTATACTGTGACATTCGCCACTGAATTCCTAGAAAATAATCTATTTTATCTTATTACTCCGTTCCATGGCTATCCCCGGCTGATTCCATGGATTAGTAATAGATAACCATCTTATCTCATTACTCCGCTCCTTGAATTCCCCGACTGAATTCATGGATTAGTAATAGATACACAATTTATTACTCTGTTTCATAAGTCATTCTCCGCTGAATTTCATGAATTAGTAATAAATATCCAACAATCGGGCATCTGACTATCACCGAGTAAGCCCCAATAAAATGGTGCAAGTGTACTCAACAATGATGCACGAACGAGCACCCAAATGCACGAACGAGCATTCTAAAATATGGACAAACGAGTAATCCTACACAAAATAGGAGAGAGAAAATAATAATTTTTTTTAGAAAAGAAGCGCCTAGGGACCGGGCCCACCGGCCGGCCGGCCATGCCGTCGTGGCCGGTCCCCCACGCCCTCTTCCTTTATTTTTTCTTATTTTATTTATTTTCATGAACTCATGAAAACTCCTTCATTCAAGCAACTTTCCTTGTTTGAGCAAAACTCACGGTTTCTCCATATTTTCACGGTTTCATGAAAAATAATAAAAATAGGGAAAGGTGTCGTGGGACCGGGCTACCTAGCCGACCGGCCATTCCCTAGCCATGGCTGGTCCCACACCTTGCAATCCTTGTTTTCATAATTATTTATTTCCCTCATCTCATGAAATTCCTCCGTTTGAGAAAAAAATCATGGTTTCTTCATATTTTCTCAAATATTGCTCAAACCATGAATAAAGCCAAAAAGTCAATTGGTCTCATGACCGACTAGGCTTTTCACGAAAATTGTAAAATATTATTATAATTTTAATATTTTCAAATATTGATCGAACGAGCAAAGTCCTACTTGCTCATTCGAGCAAAATCAAGGATTTCGGTCAAAGATCAAACTCTTCTGAAAATCCAAAATATTGCTCAAACGCACATCAAAAAATACCAAAACTCTAGGGACTGAGACACAGGCATTATGGTGACACGGATATGCTTCCTTGACTGACCAAGGCCGACCCTAATGCTTGCAAGGAGCCGGTCCCACACACTCTTATAATTTTACCTAATTTGCTCAATTGCTCATATTGGGTCCAAACTCTTTCCAACCAACTTGGAATTTGCTCAAACGACCAACAGCTGGTCCACGACCACCAAGGGCCGGTATCATTCCCTCTTGGTCGGTCCCTCACTTCTCCATAATTAGGTTTTCTCACCTAACGCTCGCACGAGCATTATTCTAATAAATGATGAAACTGGCATTTGATCATTCTTTCACCAACCGGTCAACTAAGGACTCTGGTGCATGCTCACTCGAGCACTTTGGAACCACATGGTTGTCCAACATCCTATGTGGTCGGTCCCTCCTTCACTCAGTAACCTATTTTCAGTAATTCATCAATTGACGAACAATTGATCAAAAAATAGGGTTTCGAACAAACGCACCACGAAATCATCATTCTGAGCAAGTTCAAACACTAATAAATTTATGTTTGATCCCGTAATCAACATTCAGATTAATTACATAATATTTGGTAGGCTACCAGTATTTTAATAAATATTTTATTGGGTCACGTTACCAATAATCCATCGAATTGAGCAATACTTGCTCAGTTGCTCGAATATTGATCCAATTATCAATATTCAGTAATTCGTCGAATTAAGAAATACTTGCTCAGTTGCTCGAATATTAATCCAATTATCAATATTCAGTAATTCGTCGAATCGAGCAATACTTGCTCAGTTACTCGAATTTACAATATTCGCTCAAACGAGTAATATTAACAAAAGAACTGTACATCTGACATGTTCAATCCATGAATCACTGAGAATTCGTCACTCATGCTCAATTCAACAAAACTTAGACTCACCGTATAAAAGTCAACAACTGACCTAATACACGGTTGCCTTGCAGACTCCACGTTCGTGAGACATCAATCACGTCACATGGGGGGATATCAATTAGGGTTTTGGTCTGGCGGCCTACGGCACGTGTGTTCATCCACGATGAGAAATGTGAGTAAGTCGTGCAACGGTTGAAGGAGTTAGCAAAGTAGTGGGTGCACGATCAATCAAGTCTCCACACGACATGGAACTGACTTTACCACGATCTCCCACTTTCCCACTCTTTCACTCAAGAAACCGTCACACTTACTGGGATCAATGTGTTCACTATTATGACAATATAAATAAGTCTCTGAATCCATGATTGAACAAGACACAGAAAAATCCACGAGATATTGAACAGGCAATCCATCGTCTAACCAAGAATCATCGTGTTAGTAACACTCTCTCAATCATTATAAACTTATTTACACAAACTTGAAGAAACCTTCAACACATCCACAATCCTTGATCATCATTGATCCCACAATTCTCAGCTTCCCTCCTACAGATCAACCCATCTCCCTCTTTGTGACCGAATTGGCTTTGGAACGGCCATTGACTTGGTTTAGGCCGGAGTCCTACAGATTGATCTCTCGAACTTAAAGCACTCCCGTGCAGTGCATCTGTTTGATGTTAGGCAGTTTACTTGGTTGAGGAGACTTGTCCGCACGGTCGTCTCTTCACTTCCCTAAAAAACCAGCAAATCGTTTTCCCCATCTACAACTTCACACATAAGTAGATAATAACGGCTTGCATTGAGAGCACGTGTTAGCGCGTGGTAGTGGTATATTAACATTCCATCTCCTTGCTCTCCCTTAGCTTATGAACTTTACAGAAGGAATTTTAGGAACTTCTCTTCCTCTTATTTTCTATTTTATGGTAAAACAAGAAGTTAGAGAACGAAACTTGATAGGGAAATGGTTATGTCAAGTTGCTGTTTATATTGGTTGGCTTTATAAACGGGTTTGAAGAATTCTACTTCATGGTATTACTTGTGATCGGTTAGACAAGTCACTAGGATCGGTTACACCAATTACTAGGACCGGTTACACCAATTACAAGGATCGATTACACATTACTTTTGTGATTGGTCACACCAATTACTAGGATCGGTCACACTAATTACAAATATCGATCGTACCATCTCAGGTGATTACTTAGGATCGGTTATACTAATAAAAGCCATACCAAATCATAAGTCAGGCACTGTGATTAGTTATACCAAGATACATAACAAGTTATGATCGGTTCTACTAAATCACATATATTGGGAATCCAAAGATATGCATTGAATAACAATACCAATAAGCCTAGCGATTTCCCTTTCGATTCATAAAACAAGTTCATGAATGTACTTCCTTTAAACAAATGTAAACATTATTTCCTAGGATGAAATCTTCACCTTTACCCATACACATAATCACAATAGCATTTACGATTATGTCAATGTCATATATACGAAGTTCAATAGATAAGCGTTATACTTCGTATCCTAATTCCTTAACACTATGATCATGTGATCATGTCTCACTACTAGAGTATAATCATTCACAGCTTCGCAGTTATGTTTTCAATATAACATGACTTGAAAGATACGTTAGGAATGAAACAGTTCAAGTCAAATATTATTAACCTCAATAGGAAGGATGATGTCGTCGTTGTAGCTCTTTACTTCTTCAATCTAAAACTTTTCCACCTATAAGTCCTTTCTCCAAAAGTGATTGTCTATGGACTGGGTCGAGACAATACAACGAATCGGTTCACACTTCATGTGATCGTCTATGGATACAAGATCGAGACAATACGACAACAAGATAACTTGCGTGATTGACTATGGATACAAGATCGAGACAATACAACAACGAAGTATGATTACTTGATAATAGGTTCGGACTTAACCAAACACTATAGGATTTCTATCAAGTAATTAGGAATTAAAGTTTGTGTATTTTACTTCTAATTATAATAAAAACAATTATAATTGAGGAAATAGAAAAGTAAAAGACACAGCAAGATTTTGTTAACGAGGAAACCGCAAATGCAGAAAAACCCCGGGACCTTGTCCAGAATTGAATACTCTCAGAATTAAGACGCTATAAAAAATCTAAACCAACTTCGTATAGTTGAGACCAAGCAACTAAACCTATAGTTCACCTAGTTCCCTCAGTATCCCTGCGCCTCCAACTTGCAATAAGTCACGCACTTGGAACAATTTCTTTGGTTCGTATTCCAAACAGTAAAGGAACAACAACTCTGTTCGGTAACAACTCTTTTCAAACAACGTGATATGAGTTTGACAAAAGGCTCTTCCGTTTATCCCAATAAACTCCTTTGTCAGGTTCTTAGATCAATCTATTCAACAACTACCAAAGTAATTATTTAGACTATGTAATCAATAATAGGATCTGATTAAGATACTAAATACTGATGCCGATCTACTCAACTAATCAATCCAATCTATCAAAAGATAAACCGATTATAGTTGGATCCCCAGCCGATCAAGTTTTGTGCACACCAAAGATTATGAACTCAAATAAGAAATCTTCTTTGCCTTCAAATCTTCTTAGCTCTTCAATAAACACCTGCACATAAACAACTTGAATCTCTTGTGATCAATCACACACAGAACGGAGTCTGTTAACGATGGATTATCACAAGACTTCTTTAGATCTACAAACAGTCTAAAGATCCCCGTCGACACTTCGATCTAGTTTGAGTGAATCTTATATCAGAAGAGAAGATTCTCAAGCATAAACAAACTAGGTGCAATCAAATTTAAACAACCGTTAGTCAATAAAATCAATCGAAAACTAATAATAAACTGAAATTATCTAGTTTCCCACCAACGGTACTCGTAGAGCTTCTCAATCCCAAAGAAATCTTTAAAACGAGTGATCGTAAGAGATTTCGCCTAATTAGGGTACTTTCCTCTCCGAATAGACGGCTCCACCAGTAACAACACAACTAGGTAGTTTTGCTGGCTCTGAGGATTAGTTTGCTCGAAATGCAAACTACAATATTTATATACCAAAGAACTTTGGACACCAAGGAATTTCCAAAACCGAATATTCTCAAAGATATGCAATATATTTCCAAATCGGTTTTCATAATTCCTGGAAATGCTCTGTCCAAATATTGACCGAAATATCAGTAGAAAATCTCCAATTAGTAAATGCACATTACTAATTTTTATTTTCTAAAGATATGCATTTAATTGCTGGAAATTAAAAGCATATGAAACTAAAAACGTTAATTAAAAGATTCTCAATTTATTTCGATCCGGGATTCTCCTTTAGTTATTAAGGAATATCTTTGAACAATAATAGATAAGAATTACAGCACATGTTCAAAGTATGTCGACATCTTTACTTTGTAAATCCTTTTTCATATTTACAATCTTGGAACCGATTTGCCACACTTCCAAACTAGTTTATAATTGGTTCATCTGATTTCCAAGAACTATGTGATTGATCAAAAACATTCAATCACCATTCATGGGTTTAACGGGTCTACCAAACGCAAGTTCGGTTCTACCTCCAAGTGGCTACTAGGATCGGTCACACTATTTTCTATAAACTGGCTAACTAAGTACCAGGATCGGTTACCACTATTTATGGTACTTACTTGTGATCGGTTGCACAAGTTATAGGATCGGTTGCACCAATTACTAAAACTTGTTAACCTACTACAAGGATCGATTACACATCTTGTGATTAGTCCCACCAAGTTCTAGGATCGGTTACCCAATGACTAGGAATGGTCACACCAATTACAAATATCGATCATACCATCTCAGGTGATTACTTAAGATTGGTTTCACTAATAAAAGTCATACCGATACATAAGTCATGCATTGTGAATAGTTTTGCCAAGATACATAAACAAGTTATGAACGGTTATACTAAACACACATATTGGTAATCCAAAGATTTGCAATGAATAACAATACCAATAAGCCTAGCGATTTCCCTTTCGATTCACAAAACAAGTTTATGAATTGTACTTCCTTTAAACGAATGTAAAACATTTTTTACTAGGACGAAATCTTCACCCATACCCATACATAATCACAATAGCATTCATATGATTATGTCTATGTCTTATATACGAAGTTCAAAAGATAGGCTTTATACTTCGTATTATAATTCCTTAATACTACGTCTAACTAGAGTATAATCATTCACAGATTCGCAGTTATGTTTTCAATATAGCACGACTTGAAAGATACGTTAGGAATGAAACAGTTCAAGTCAAAATATTACTAACCTCAAGAGGAAGGATGATGTCGTCGTTGTAGCTCTTTACTTCTTCACATTCTTCAAGTCTTCGAGTAATACTTGTATGTCTCATATCCTAATAACTTTCTAGCTAACCTATACGAAGTTGACTCTAGTAAATAATCAAGCGACTCTTTAAATGAGTTTTGGTTCACTAAAATATGATAACCAAACTTGACATACCAACGCTTGGTGGGTTCAACCGAGCAATGCTCTAACAAAACTTATACTTCTTCAAAATACTGTGGTAAAAGTATCAAAAGAAGTTTCTTGTCTTAAAAAACTGAAAGATCATTCCTCAGTAGAAAGACAGAATATACCCCAAACTGATAAGATCAACTCAAAAGAATCAGAAGTAAAAGTTGATAATCACTTCTGGAAAAAGGTTCCTCCTCACTCATGTCGAAACAGTCTTTGTTTACATGAAGAACGATTCCAGAAGAAAGGTAAAGAAAAAATGTCTGCCAAAGGAAACAATCAGGAAGGTCCGATAATTGTTTCAGATAATCATACTGATGTGCATACCAAGGAAATCCTTAGAATGAGAAAATCTTATGAAAATCTCATTGACAGAATTAAGAGAGACTTATCTATCTCTGAAAATTCTCATATCAGTACGGTCTCTCCTCATGATCAAATCTTTAGATCAAGGAATGATCATCTTCTTGGGAGAAAATACTTTGGGCGGAAACTTCCAAAGAGAAACATGAACTATGTTTCTGATACTCGTTGTAAGCACGATAAGGCTTACTCCATTACAACCTAGTTGTATGGAGAATGTGTACCCTCATCCAAATTTGTTCTCATAATTTTGGGATGAGGAAGCACATAAAACGAGAGCACATGTTATGTATATATTATCAGAAAAAATTATCTATGGATGACTGAGAATCCATGATTTCAAAAAGAAAGAGTTCATGTTAATACCGATTTCGGTAATAAGAGATATCATAAAAAATTATTTATTGCACTGTCTTGGATCCAGACTTCCAGCAACTCAATCACTTCTTTTATGGGCAGGGGAAAGTTTAAGCCTGCTTGGTCATTTCCTGTCTGCTGACTCTGGTTTGAGGCTTGTGCATTTCGAGTTTGATTATCCTTCGTTAACGCTTTTGGAGGAACCTGAGATGTTGGAGAAGCGTTCTTATGCTGTGTTTCATCTTTTCTTTTGTTCTTTTCAGCAACAATATTCGTGGAAGGTTGGAGATCGTATTGCTTATTGATCAGGCGCCTTCCGCTGCCTCGAGTCTCCCGTGGTTCCTCGAATTTTGTAGTCTTTGATGTCTCTAGTAAAGAAGATGCAGTAATTGTTGATCGTTTGGCTACTTCATGAAGCTCTGAGAAAGTCTGGAATCGGAGATTTTCCAATAGAGCTCTGTAGACCGGGATCATTCCATTGATGCACAGACCTACAAGTTTTTGCTTCGTGACGTTAGGATTATGACAATCCAAGGATTGGACTCTGAACCTTTTACATAATCATTGGGATGTTAATTGTTTTTCTGAAACATCCTTCATAGGTCGGAGAGAGTAACTTGTTCTGAAACGAAGAAGTATTTTCTGTAGAAAGCATGAATCATTTCTCCACAACTGGCGATGCTTCCTGGCGCGATGTTATTGTACCAGATGTATGCTCTGCCTGTCATAGACTTTGAAAATTCCTTCAGACGGACAACATGGTTGTGCTCATGTTCGTCCAATGATTCTAGGAATCGAGAAACATATTCTCAAGCATTGCATGTTCCATCATAAAGCGTGGAGGTTGGAAAAGTATAACCCTTCGGAAGAGGAACTATCTGTATAGCAGAAGGATATGGAGGTTGGTGACAATGGACAGATGATGTCTTGTCTTTTCCATGATCCTCCAAAAAGCGTTCCAAATCTTCACGAGTGATGAAACTTGTTGGTTCCTTTGCTGGTGGGTTATCTGCAGCATTGCGAACTTTATCATCTTCCACGATGTGGATTGGGAAGATTTCAGGATCAACAGTCGAGGATGTTTCCTTAGCTTTTCCTTTCTCACGTTGGGGATGAGTTTTCTCAGATGATAGCTTGTCTGTGAGAGTCTTGAGGTAAGTGCACAACTCTTTATGTGTTGTAGTCATGTTTGTCTAATTCTTGGAGAGAACTTCCTGAACCTTTATGAGATTAGCTATGGTAGGTTGATCTTCTCTGATTTCTTCAGGAGCTCGGTCAAAGAGAGGATTGTTGCCAATGTTGGTTTCAGCATGAACACCAGTATTTTTCATTTGAGGGGTAGCATCAGTAGCACTGCTGTTGGAAATGGGAAGAGTGACTGAAAGAGTACCACAATTGTTGCTAGTGCTAGCATTGTTTGGGTTATGGTTTGGATTTGTAACAGAGCCAGACCTAAGATCGACCATCTTTGATGGATTGAGATTGAAACCGAGAGATTAATCTCCCATTGTGGTTGCCAATATGTTGATGGGTAAATACGATTTGCTGGTTTTTAGGACAGTAGAGACTCGAGCGTACGAGCGGTGACTCCTCGACCGAGCGAATTGCTTAAACCTTTTGCACACAGATACACTGCACGGAGTGCTTTGAGTTCGAGAGATCAATCTGTAAAACTCCGACCTAAACAAATACAATGGCCATTCCAAAGTCAATTCGGTCATAAAGAGGGATGAAGTTCGATCTGTAGGAGGGAAGCTGAGAAGTGTGTGAGATCAATGATGATTAAGGTATGTGGATGTGTTGTAGACTTTGCAAGTTTTGTGAAATTTTGAGTTTGAATAAGATAAGTTCATATTGATTGAATTCTGCTCTGTTGAGAGTTCTTGTTCAGATAAGAATTCTTATTGTTCAATCGTGGATTGAGGAACTTGAAAAAGCGGGGGTCTAACAACCACACCCAATATTTCACTTAGCAATCTGTATGGACTAACTCCAATATAATTCTGAGAGCCCTAACTAATAAAGCGAGATCAATCAAGAAATATATCCAAGAGTTGTATCTCTATTTCACAATGTTCATCAAATCAAACAGATTGAAATCCGTGAGCCTGATTATTATGTGAAACAACTTGAACGGTACAAAATACCAATGTTCAAGTGTCAATCAATTTATATCAACAACCAAAGGTTGGATTATCTAATTGATTGAACTTGCGCACAACCTGTGATATTTCAATTATATACACAAATATAATGCGGAAAAGAAATAACACAGACACCATAAATTTTGTTAACGAGGAAACCGCAAATGCAGAAAAACCCCGGGACCTAGTCCAGATTTGAACACCACACTGTATTAAGCCGCTACAGACACTAGCCTACTCCAAGTTAACTTCGGACTGGAATGTAGTTAATCCCTAACCAATCTCACACTGATCAAGGTACAGTCGCGTTCCTTACGCCTCTGAATCCCAGCAGGACTCTGGGCACTTGATTCCCTTAGCTGATCTCACCCACAACTAAGAGTTGCTATGACCCAAAGTCGAAGACTTGATAAACCAATCTTCCTCACACAGAAAAGTCTATTGAATAGATAAATCTTTCTCCTAAAGATATACCTATGAGTTTTGTTCTGTCTTTTGATAAATCAAGGTAAACATGAACCAATTGATACACCGGACTTATATTTCCGAAGAACAGCCTAGTAATATAAATCACCTCATAATAATCTTAATCGTATGGTAGCGAAACAAGATATTGTGGAATCACAAACGATGAGACGAAGATGTTTGTGACTACTTTTTATCTTTCCTATCAGAGATTAAATCTCGAGCAAATCTTAGAGAAGATAGTACTCAATCACGATAGAAAACAGCAAGATCATAACACGCAACTACAAAGAAATAGTTGGGTCTGACTTCACAATCCCAATGAAGTCTTTAAGTCGTTAACCTACACGGTTTTGGAAAAACCTAAGATTAAAGGATAATCGAATCTAGTTGCAACTAGTATCACACAGGAGGTGTGGGGATTAGGTTTCCCAGTTGCTAGAGTTCTCCCTTATATAGTCTTCAAATCAGGGTTTGCAATCAATGTTACCTTGGTAACAAAGCATTCAATATTCACCGTTAGATATAAACATGATTAGACTCAGGCTAATATCTTTCAACCGTTAGATCGAACTTAGCTTGTTACACACAAATGAAAAGTGACTTCATTTAGATATGGGTAACCGTACCTAAACGTGTACACCTTGTTGGCTCTACAATAGTTAACCGAAGTTAGCTATATGAACACTTTCATATCAACCATATTAATCTTAGCTATAACTAGTTCAAATGACTCAAATGAAACTAGTTCTAGAGTTGTTCAATTGTTTATATTCTCATAGAAGTATACAAGACACAATTGAAGCAAAATCGATTTTGATTCACTTGAATCAATTCGTGAACATTATAGCCACGGTTTGCAAAAGATTGCATTCCTTATTATATAAATATATTAGTTCATGAATAAACCGATTTTAGAATATAACCCACTCAAGTATGCAAACGGGTACACATACTTAAGTAGCCGGACTTGGACTGTGTTCGCCAGTATGCAAACGGGTACGCATATTGTCATACACATCCAAACTTCAGTTGAAATAAGTACGCGTACAGGTACGCATACTCTAGCTCCCGTACTTTACCTGATCAACTAGTACGCATACGGGTATGCATACCTAGTTCCGGTCTTGGATCAACACATATGCAAGTACGCATACTATGCTTATAATCAAATCATGGTTAAGTGTTCTAAACTCCCATTTCAATCATTGAAATTTTCTCGGAAGACGACAATAGCTGTCTCACACAAACTATTAGCTTCAAAGCAATTTTCAAGTGACCGTATGATCAATATGAAACATTCCGAGTCTACATCAAATTACTGTCTCACATAAATCATGTAAGATGTTACAAGGAAATTTTCACATGATCATCTTTTGACTTTCGTCAAGTATATAAGATGAACTTGGTTAAAGCGAAAGCTTACCAACACATATTTCAAGAAATATGTAAGCGAGTTAAACTCAGCTTGAAATATCAAATGTGCATAATTGAAGTCTATATAGATATACGACTTTTGTCTCAAATAGGATATAGAGTAGATAGACTTTTGAGTAATATATGAGTTCAAGTCTCCACATACCTTTTGTTGATGAAGTTCCACAAGCTCCCCTTAGTAGTTGTTCATCTTCAATCGATGAACGCCGTGAAGTCTAATGCTCAACTACACTTTCTATCCTAATCCGAGACTTAGCTATAAGTAGACTAGAAATCAAGACTTATAGTTTTTGCAACTAAACTTGACAAACAAAAATTGAGATAGCAACGCTTGCGAGTTCGGTCATTATATTTGTGCGTAGGTTCAATCAATTGTGAATCCAACCTTTGGTTGTTGATTAAATTGATTGACACTTGGATATTGGTTTTTGATATTGTCCAAGTTATTTCTTATATTCAATCGGGCTCGCAAATTCCTATTTGTTTGATTGCAGATTGAACTGAGAAATTAAGATATAACTCTTGGATATACTTTTCTTAAGATTGAGTCCGACTGTCTAGTTGATTCTCTTGAAAGTATATTGGAGTTTGTCCATACAGATTGCTAAGCGAAATATTGGGTGTGGTTGATAGACCCCCGCTTTTTCACAATTTGAATTTTTGGCTTTTTTGGAGATTTGAGCAATATTGGAGAAATTTGCTCAAACGAGGGATTTTCATGAGATGAGGGAAGTAATAGTAATAAAAATTAGGAATTTGAGAAGCGTGGTACCGGCCATGGCCGGACGGCGGGTGGGCCCAGTCCAGTGACGCTCTTACTTATTTTTATTATTATTTTTCTAACTTGTTGTTAAGAAATATGGAAAACTATGAGTTTTTCTCAAACGAGGAAGTTTGCTCAAACGAGGGAGTTTCGAGAGATGAGGGAAATAATAATTTCGAGAGAGGAGGGATTCGTAGCTTTACACCAGGTCATGCTCTTTCCGCAACCACCACCCGTAAATGCAACAAATACTTAGAGAAATGTACAACTCATGGTTATGGGTTCGGTGTTTTGGCTTTTACAACGTTAGGAGAACTTGGAGATGATATGATTTCCTTATTGTTGAGATTGAAGAACTGCTTTGCTAGTTATGATGCAAATAGCAAAGTGGGTAGTATTCTCTTTCATAGGATAGGGTTGGCTATCCAGAAAGGCGTCGGGGCACAACTTGTTGCCCGACTTCCAACCATTTCTATGTAAAATACCTTTATTATAATAATAATTAATATTTAAAAATAATAATAATAATAATAATAATGATTTCCTTATTGTTGAGATTGAAGAACTGCTTTGCTAGTTATGATGCAAATAGCAAAGTGGGTAGTTTTCTCTTTCATAGGATAGGGTTGGAGTTCTAGCATTCACTACCTTAGGAGAACTAGGTGATGATACTATGGATTTCGTGAAGAGACTAAAGAACTGCATTGCTAACTGCGATACCGGTTATTTTCTATTTCATATAGTAGGAATGGCTATTCAAAAGGGTGTAGGGGCACAGCTAGTTGCTAGGCTTCCATCAAACCCAGTGTAATCAAACTTCTGTTTTTTTATTAATAATATTTTTTTAATAATAATAATGATGAAACAAGGAATAGTAGAGGCCTTGGACCGGCCATGTCATGGCCGGCCGACTGGGGGGGCCGGTCCCGTGACACCTCTTCCCTATTTTCTTATTTTCATTCCTTAGCTCTCCATATTTCCTCGTTCGTCCATATTTCGGGTGTTCGTTCGTGTATTATTGATAAGTACACTCGCACCATTTTCTCGAGGCTTACTCGGTGGTGGCTCAAATGCCTGAAAAGTGAATATCTATTACTAATCCATGGAATTCAGCTGAGAAAATCCATGAAACGGAGTAATGAGATATTATGATGAAAATAGATTATTTTCTAGGAATTCAATTGATGAATATTGAGACTAAAATTAATCAATTGATGGATTGTCTAGGAGCATGATACATATTCAAGAATCAAGGTATGAGATAGTATAAGCATCATACTCGCTCTGAATATTTATTCTATATAGTCAGGGAACATTGCGACATCCTGAAGACGTTATCGCTCTATACTAGCAGGCAATCTGTCTAGGAGTCGTCCAATCAGTATCGATTCTATACATAAGTGAATACTGAAATTGCTCAGTTAATGAAATATGCTGAAATCTCACTTGAGAGACTTTAATGATTGCATATTCATGTGTGCTTTGAGAGGTTTGTACGCTCAGTCAGAGATCATGACATGAGGTTTGTACGCTCAGTCTGGGTAATGATATGAGGTTTGTACGCTCAGTAAGAAATCATGACATGAGGTTTGTACACTCAGGATCCTAAAATATGAATTCCATAGCGTCTGAAGCTAGGTCAGAAATATGCATATGATTTTACGATTTTAGCCTTCGTCAAAAATCCACCATCAACAATTATAATTAAAAGTAAATATACACTTGTACGTTAATCATAATCACTAGACTTTGATCCTATAGTCAATCGGTCTTGTACCTTAACTATTGTCAAATGAATATCAAGTTGTTGTATTATCTCGACTTTGTCCATAGACGATCACACTTGGTATCGGACTTATAGGTTGAAACAAAAAGACTGTGGTGTATTTAGGTACCCTCGTCTTTTCAGTTTTGGCTATTATTATTTCATGACCCTATGAAGCCAAAAAAAAAACTATCTTTTTAGTGTTGGCTGTTATTATTTCATGACCCTATGAAGCCCCAAAAAACCCAGCCGTTTGAAGCCCCATTAATAGGATTCTAAAATAAAATCCTAGATAATGTAAAAAAATAAAATATCTTGGGAGAAAAACTAGGTATTTACAAGGCGAATAGTTTTAGCAATGAAACCTATAATCGAGGCCGGGGGAGCTTTTTCTTTAACGCTCACATTTAATTGTAAACTCAATAACCCACTATCATGTTGTTTTTTTATAATAATTAAAGGGGTTTTCAGGCTAAGGCCCAACCCATGGATAACCCATAATATGAGGCCCCTGGTTAAAAGAGTTTTAAAACCAGGTCCCGAATTTAAAATATATTTTAATAGAGGTCGAAATGACCAGATTGACCTTCAGTATTTATATGACTATACCTACCTTTTTCTTCACAACCACTACGTTCGACTGTTTTGGAGAGAGAGGGAGAGAGAATTGCAGAGATAAAAAAAAAATCAAATCGAAAACCGAAAACTTCCAGATCCAGAAACCTTAGAAAAAATACAATAGATTATCGATCTGTTTGCTGAGAAGAAAAAAAAAAAAAAGCAGAAGAAAGAAGAAAGAAGAAGAAGAGAGGTTTGCATCTGTTTTCGATCTTCTCCTTTCCTCTCTGGTTTTAGGTTTCGATTTCACATGATTGTGTTTTGATTTTGTAATTGTTTTTGAAATGAATCGGTTCTGTAGTTGTTTTCCGTGTGACTGGACGGAGCGCTGCCGGTGCAGATATCGGTGTTTAAGCACATCACTAATTTGTTCAACTTTCTTCATCACTACGATGTAAGTATTTCTCCATCTTCTATGTTCATTTGTATTTCAGCGATTTCATTTCTTTCTTTTTTTCCTTACAACTAATTTTATTTATGAGATGTTACTGTTTCAAAACCCTATAAACTCTTAACTTGAATTAAAATCAACTAATTTGATTTTATTACTACTTCAACTGCAGATTCAGGATCAAAAAAAAAAATTGAACTAAAATGGTGAGAGGAAAAAAGAATCCACCTGAAGAAGATCCTACCATAACAGGTATTTAGATGTGAAAACTATACAACAAATTGATTGTGATGATCTCATGTTTATTTCTCATGTAATACTTGTGAATGTGTAACTATACAAACAAGGGCATGTGTAACTATAAGTTACATAATCAAAATCTCACCATTGACTGTGTTGTGGTTTGTATATTGATTGTGTAACTTATAGTTACACATATAAATGAGCCTGTGTAACTATAAGCTGCATATTAAAATCTCACCACTGACCTGAATTCTTGATTGTGAAACCAATGATCTGGATTACTGGTAGATAAACGCAATCATATGAACAAACTAAACATCTAGCAAAAATAATACAAATGTTTATGATATCATCTTATGGTGGTTAATTTTGCTTGTAGAACTATACAAATAGAGCCTGTGTAACTATAAGTTACACATTCAAATCCACTGACTTGTATTGTGGTTTGTTTCTAGCCTTAGGTAGTGTTTAGCTTGTGTAACTTATAGTTACACATCAAAAAATGGGGTCTGTAAATTGAAGTTACAGCTTCATATGCATGTGTAACTTAAAGTTACAACACACATTATATAGCATGATTCAGTTTATGTTCTTGGAAAAAGATAAGCATGATTATACTTGGAAAGATACACATACTGATTCATGCTATTTTTTGTGTGATGTGTACTGGAAAGTTAAGACATTCATTCAACGCGATTAAGGATTTGGTCAAGGAGATAAAACCAATAGGCCTATCTGCTAGAGCTGTAAAATATCTAAGGGATGCAGCTTATGGAGAGCTTGTAATGATGTATTATGAGGAATACGATGCGAAAGTGAAAGTGAAATAAATAACTACTAAATAGCATGGGGTTGCAAAGCTTCTGAAACTCTTTGACATAGATGTGACATGCCGTATTCGTTCAAGTTTGGTGATAAGTATATAGAGTCTACACCGGAAAAGTTTGCAGGTATACTTGCGATGAAGATGACTAGAAGTAGAAAGGGTCAAAAGTTGCTAAGAGAGTTTAAGATGGGTGATTTGGAAGATAACGTTTTGTACAACAAGTACTTTAGTGATATTAAACAAATAGCACATACAACGTCGGTGACCAAGAGGAACATCATAGACAAGATTAAACAAGTTATGAGCAGAAAGAAGATGAGAAAGATTGATGATCAGCATGTAGTTTGTATGATAGGATTCTATCTTTGCTGTGTACTCTTTTTCGGGGACATAAATGCAAGCGCGGTGAATGTGAAATTTCTTGCTATTGTCGAGACTTATGAGACTGTACTCAAAGTGTCTTGGCCCGATTTAATACACGAGTACTTGTTTACCCAACTTCTAGAAAATGCTGGTGGTGTTGCAAACGTCAAAGATTGTGTGCCATACCTACTGGTATGGATAATATTTTTACTTTACTGTTGTTAAATATTTTTGTAGATATTTTTGTTCAATCGACTAACTAAATTTATATGTTGCAGATCTTGTTTGCTGAGCACACACCAGCAGGTTTAATCCCCAAAGTTCCGAACCACGAACAACAAATCCCAAGGGTTGGAAGGTGGGACATACATCAGATTTCGGATTTCATATCTAGGACAAACATGACGGAGTTTTCAGTAAGTGTTCTATGTTACTTGGTTTATATTTTTATATAATTATGGTACAAATGCATCTGGTAGTTGGGCATAATCAAATTCTGTCATGTGTAGCTTTAAGTTACACATGCAAATGAGCTTGTGTAACTTTAAGTTACACATATAAATGTGCTTGTGTAACTTTAAGTTACACATGCAGATACCAGTGAACCCAACTACATTTTGTATATTTGCATTGTGTAACTTAAAGTTACAAATGCATTTTTGTATCTCTTTCTAACCTCTCCATCTGTTAATTGCAGCCAACTGCTAGCTTTGTGGATGAATTTTCACAGCTTGAAAAGCAGCTTGGTATAGCAACAGTGGAACCAAGCAAAGACGAGATGAAAAGGTGGCTCAAAGAGCAAACAATTGAGAACGGAAAGCTGAAAGAGCAACTACAAGCAAAGCAAGAAATGTTTGATGCAGTGCGTGAAATTGCCAGAGGAGGGATGACAGAAGGGGACCTTACCGACACACAAAAATTCGAGAAGCACATTGTATGTTGCAATATTTTGATAGCAATGGGAATTGAACCTTACGCAGTGACCCAGGAAGAGTTTATGCAACAAGAATATGGTGGACAAGGACATGGAGGTACTGAGCATCAAGAAGAAGAGTCCGAGAAAGAAACTGAGCAAGACAAAGATGACACTGAAACTTCCTTCCAAGAAGAGTGTAAGTGGTTTGTTCTTCGTTCATTTTTTAAAAATTTTAACATCATCATCATCATCCTACATTAAAAAAAGACATTATATTGTTTCTCATTTCGATCCTTGTGCAGATCCATGTATCAGTCTTGCAGCTGGAAATACGTCTATAATTATGCAAGATCAAACTGCTGCAAAGGGGCGCAAAACACCTCTGAGGACATACAGTTCGAGTATAAAGAGTGTGACAAAATGCAAAACTCTTCCAAAGAAAAATCCCATTGCAAAGCTAAAGCCAACTCCTGCAGATGTTTGATGAGGCGCAGAAGAAAGCTGATGAAGAGACACCTGTTGTTGATGAGGCGCAGAAGAAAGCTGCAGAAGGTGGTGTTGTGGATGAGCCGCGGGAGAAAGCCGTAGGTGATGATGTAACTGCAAATGTCGATGAAGAGACACCTGCAACTGTTGGTGACAGTTTGGTTATGACTGCTCCAACTCAGCCAACATTTGCAACTTTTGATGACAGTTTTGCTTCCACTCAGCCAACACAGTTTAATGACTCTTTGGTGATAACTGCTACAACTCAACAAACTCAGGGTGACGATCCTAAGAGCTACAGGTTGGTGCGATTAGGACCTAACCAAGGTGACGTGACTGATGTTGAAGGAAATGAAATGCTAGTTGCGGTTGTCAGTGACATTAACCAAGGTGAAGCAATTTCTCAGCATGGACCTGCAGCGATGGAGATTCCAGAACCTAGCTCCAGTGGTAACCAATCTTCCGGTGTGTAATTTCTTATGTATTGTTTTTCCTTCGTATTCAATCTTTATTTGTTGTTTATAATGCAAGTGTAACTTCAAGTTACACATTGTATAGCATGTGTATCTAAAGGCTACATTGTGTACAAAGCATGTGTAATGCAAGTTTAGCTTTCTGTTACACATGTTATGTAATGCAAGTGTAAACACAAGCTGAGCATGAGCAACTTTTTTTTTGATTTTGCCTATTTTTGTTGTTGCACAGCTCAAACTCAGCTTGGTAGTGGTCAATTCAATTTTAGCCTTGGCTTAGATAAAACTCCAAAACCCATTGGAGAACTAGTCAAGCAAGCTGAGAACACACAAAGAGAACAAGGATTGATACAACAACGAGTTTTGAGGAATAGAACAATTGAAGAACAAGATCTGAAACAGTATGAAAGAAAGTCAAAGAAGATTAAGATGACTGCTAATGAAGAAACAATGGCCGCAGTTCCAGAAGTAGAAGAAGAAAGAATGGCTGAGGTTGCTGAAGAAGATGATGGGACAATGAGAAATGATGTGAAAGGTTCCCAAGTTATTAAAAGGATGGATGGTGATCAAAAGAAGAAAGTGCTTGAATATTTCAATATTCATCCCAAAATGTAAGTAGCTATAACCAAAACTGCTTGAAGAAGAAAGTGCTTGATTCTGTTATGGTGTTTAAATGTAGATTTTAATATTGAACGTTGTATTTTACTACTTAATTCTGTTATGTTGTTTAATTGTTTCCTTCTTTCTAATGTAGAGACATTGCTTAGATGGAATTCAAAGACGATGGTAGCCCTCTCTTTGATATAAGTGGAGAACTAATGCTCTAGCTTACCAAGAAAGAAGCCTACTTGGAGTCGGAATTCCTTGATTTCTACATTAGCAGGTTGAGGAGAAAGATGAACTCAAACACCAAGTATGACCAAGCGATATTCCTCTCGCCGAAAGCATATGTAAGTACTTCGAAAAATTTAAAATCTTCTTGCATTTATAATGTGTAATGGGTGTTGGCAAAATGTAATGTGTAGCCTGAAGTTACATATGCATTTGTAATGTGTAACCTGAGGTTACATATGCATTTGTAATGTGTAACCTGAAGTTACATATGCATTTATAATGTGTAATATGAAGTTACACATCCATATTTTTCAAGAGTAAAACCCAATGCTTTATGTGTAACTTCTGGTTTCATAATCACTTGTGCATTTGTAACATTTGGTTTAAAATGTGTGTTTGATATTCCAAATGGTTTATGCAGAAATCTTTTATGGACAATGACGGTGATTTCGAGAAATTCTGGATTCCTAAGCTTGTTAAGGACTATTACAAGTGCAACAACAATGCAGTCAGAATTTTCGCACCAATATGCAACAACAACACACACTACACACTGTTGGAGTATGATTTGACGAGCACTGATCCTTGGTCCCACATGAACTCGTCAGACGTTAAGAACCTCAGGCAAGAACACTAAAGGCAAGCCAAGAAATATGCAGCTGCAATAACTACACAACTGACACTCCGTTGTCCTCTTGGGTTGAATGGAAGTGCCAGAAATCTCGCTTCGCCCAAACAAGGTTCATTTCCCGGCTGTCTTCTATTTGTATGCACTTACATGAAGATCAGGATGAAGAATAAGCCACTTGACAAAAAACCAACCACAACAATGGTGAGATGGTTGGCTGACAAGGTGAACAGCATGAGAGGAAGCATGCTTTACAAGATTCTTTCATATCCATCCAGAGATGTGTAAAGCAGTCATTTGGATTAAAAAAACTTCTATACTCGCAAATATGTTGTTAGCTACAAGCATTTGTTAGACTTGCAAATATGTTGTTAATTGCGTCAGTTACTAGATTTTAGCAGTTCTTGAATTTGCAAACTTCTATACTTTTGGATTGAAATTCCTTGAATTAAAAACTTTTGTACTTTTGTTAACTACAAGCTGTTATTAGACTTGGAAAAATATCTTGTTAGAACTTTTCTGCTGTTTGCACAGGTTTCAGAAGTGTGCAACAGGTTAAGTAACTTAAAGTTACACATCAAATTAAGATGTGTAACTTGAAGTTACATATGTTAAAAAAATAACTGTTTCCAGTCAACAGGTAAAGACAGGATACTGGAATGTATAACAGGGTCAAATGCTGAAAAATAAGTTAAGTAACTCATAGTTACACATGCAATTAAGACAAACTAAATCAAAAAATGTAAAAATAACAATGTGTAAGTAATAGTTACACATCCATATTTTATAAGTGTAAACCAAAGTTACACGTGCATTTCCCCTCTGTGTTCAGAAGACATACACTGGGAATAGAAACACATTTCACCTGTGAACTCACAAAATATAAAATCTGAATGAATGATCCTTGCACATAATCAACGTTGCAGAAAAATAAAAAAGTTTGGTCCATGAAAACCAACATGAAGAAAACTAAAAAACAAACAATCAAAGACACATAAAAAACCACATATAAATCAATACTTGCAGAAACGAAGTTTGTTGGCTTCAAGCTAGGGGGTGTGTACTTCGGAGGATTCTTACAACCTTCCCTGTTGTGACCTGCTTCCTTGCAATTGCTGCAATGAACTTTCCTCTTTACCTTCTTTTCATGTTTACTAATAATCCTTTTTCCTGGGGGTCTACCTGGTTGTTTCTTTACAATAGGAGGGTTGATGGTGTTGTCTTCATCAATATCAACAGGCCTGTTGTAGTTTGGAATTGGCTGGATGCAATGCAGATAAGTCTTCCTAAAATAGTCACTCGTAAAATACGGTTCAATGGCTGCAAGAGCATGAGCACAAGGGAAACCGTATACGCGCCACCTTCAAAAAAAAACAAGAATATAAACACTCAGCTAGTTACACAAGCAAATCATAAAACACACAAAAATCAGCTAGTAACACATGCATATACAGAATGTGTATCTTCCAGTTACATATGCAAAATAAGATGTGTAACTAGTAGTTACATATCGATATGTCTAGTGTAACTAGAAGTTACACATCCTGTAAACTTTCAAAAAAATGAACATACAAAATGAAAAAGAAAAGCATAAGAAACAAAACCTTTGACATGTGCAAGTCATGTGTTCTAGGTCCACTCTGTGAGTTCTTTCGCTAAAAACTTCAAACACGGTAGGACTAGCCACCAATACTTGCCAAGCCAAACCTTCATCTTGAAGAGCCGCAAGCTTGTCCTCATACTCTGGAGTTAATGGAGTCATCATATTTGCGCCATCATCACGATGGTCTGCCATCATTACCATTAATTTCATCCTAATCTGAAAAAGAAAAAAACTTATGAATTACAAAGTGACAAAATAAGAAACAAAGACAACGAACAAAAGAAGCACTCTACTAACCTGATCAAGAAGAGCAGATGCAGGCATCTTCTTGTGAACCAGAATCCAGCTATTGAGTGATTCTGCTAGAGTACTAGATGTGCGTCCATATCGACAACCTTTGAAATAGGCATTCATATATGATTCAGGTGGGATGGTCTCGATGTAATCAGCCACCCAATTGCAGTTCAAATCTCTAATTTTCTGTATGGCCTTAGCATGGTTTTCAGGTGAGAGTGCGTATGTCGTTTCTTGGAAAAGGTCCAGCACAAGCGTGTACCTAGGATCTGAGCCAGTGATGGGCAGATTATTCTTCAAATGATAGTAGCAGAATCTGTGGAACGAATCTGGATAGACAAGTGGAACACCCTTAAAGAGTCCTTCATGGCGATCCGAAAGGAAGGTGATTGGCCTCTCATCACCAATAACTTGAGTCGAATTCCTTAAAAACCACTCCCAGTTGTCGACATTCTCAGAATCGACTAGTGCCACAGCAAGTGGGAAAAATCCTACAAAAAAGTGTGCAGAATTGAAAAAATAATAAGTTTCACAAAAACAAAAAACAATGTGTAAATAGAAGTTACACATCTTAAAACAAATGTGTAACTTAAAGTTACAGATGTTATTCCCTTAGTTACACACTGAGTAAACCAATGTGTAACTGAGAGTTACACATGTGTTACTCTTAGTTATCTGTCAACTAAAGTTGTTCAAAAAAAAACATAAAAAAACATAAAAAAACATACTTTTACCACCATTGATCCCAGTAGCTTCCATCAAGCAACCTATGAATCTACCAGTAAGGAAAGTAGCATCCAAGTATACCATTGCATGACAAAACCGGTACCCTTTGATGCATGCAGCAAACGCGATGAAAATCCGTTGGAACTGTTTCTTTACAGGATCAAATTCAAATTTTATCACACTACCAGGGTTGGTTTCCCTTATAACATTAATATACCATACCAAGTGCGAGTATGACTTCACATCGTCGCCATAAATGGTCTCATAAACCTTTTCCCTACCATTATAGGCCTGATAGTACTCCATGGTAATCTCATAGTTGGTCTGGAAATCAGCTGCAATTTGCTTTGGCTTCTTGTGAGGATTTTTCCGAACTTCTTCCTCAATCAAACTAGACGTGAAGCTGGTGGAGTATTTTTGTTTCAAGTTGCGCCCACCAGCACCACAAATGTGTTCAGGGTTATAAGACCTGACCTGAAGAGGTTCATACATACAAAATATAAACAAATCAACCAAAAACCAACCACAAATGGTGCAAAAAACATCACGTGTAACCCAAAGTTACACATACTGTAACAAAATATTACATATGCTAACATCGACAGATGACAGAACACAGAAAACCTACCTGAAACATTTCGTTCCTTTTATCAATAGAAGCTGCATGAAATTTCCAGCCGCATTCTTTTACTGCACACTTAGCCGTGAACCTAGAATGCTCATTGTGTGTTACAACCATGTTGAAACCAGTGCGAAGACGATACTTGGTGTAAGCAATCCTGACTTGCTTAACTCCTTCAACAAACACATGGCCAATCTCACCAAGGACCTTGGGACAACCATTCGATAACAAAGGTTTTGCAGGCTTGCTTTTATCTTCCAAATACATTGCAACAGAACGATTGTTTCTCGACGAAGACATACTAGAACCATTAGAAATAGAAGAATCTTCCCTAGAGCTAGATGAAGAGGCTACATGAGTAACATTTTGTAAGAAAATATCGACACTGGTCTTCTTTTTACTATGTGAGATGTATGCAAGAGATTGAAGCGAATAATCACAGTCAACCGGAAATTCTTTCCCACCTTCTCGGAAGAAGAAACAAATACCAAGTGGAGTAAATTGCTTCCATTCCTTTCAAACTTGTTCCTTAAACTCATCAAGTTTAGTTTCAACATTAACACGGATGGTAATGAAATCTGAAAAGTAGCGAACAACAGCAATGCAACTAACAGCATCCATGACAACCTGGAAAATACAAACATACAATAAAAATATCAATCTAAACATAAAATGAGCAATCAACAAACTCAACAAAAAGGAAAACAATAGATACAATGTGTCTTAAAGATACATCTGCTATAACTGTTTACAAATACACATGCTACAGGACATACATGTGTAACTTCAAATTACACATGCTAAAAATACAACAGGATATATATGTGTAAATTAAAGTTACACATGCTGTAACAAAAAAACAGAAATCTCTACATCAATTGTTTTCCTACTGAAACAAAATTGTTGTTCTTCTGAAACAAAATTGTTGTTCTTCATCCTCTTTACACATGCTTAAAATACAACAGGATATATATGTGTAACCTTAGGTTACATGTACTGTAACAAAAAAACAGCATGTCTACATCAATTTGAAGTTGTTCTTCTGAAACAAAATTGTTTCTTCATACTCCTCTCAGTATCAACAAAAAATAAACAACAAATTCTCAGATAGGATATGCAAAAACAACAAATAATTAAAAAAAAAATGAAAAAAGTTCTGAAATCAAACCAAAATAAAATTCGTACCTAGATTTGTTGTTTTCTTTCTTCTGAAACAATGTTTTTTCTATTCCTCTTCTCAGTATCAACCAATCCTGTTGTAAGTATCAACCACATCATGCTCAGTATCAACCAAATCAAAAAATTGAAAAACTAGATCCAAATCATAAAAATCGAAATCAATGGAATTGAAAATTAGATCGGAAACACACCTATGTTGATTTCTCTATTCCAACCTATCTTCTTCCTCTTCTCAGAATCAACAAAATCAAAACAAAACAAAAAACGAAAATCAGTAGAAGATCGAAATCAAAAAATCGATCAAAAAAACTAGTGAATCAAACCTATTTGATACAAACATAAAAGATAAATTGATACAAACCTATTTGTGTTCTTCAATGCATTGTCTCAATCTCGTCAGATTTGAAATCCAGTGAATAACATCAACAAATTGAGAAAAAATTAACGAATTGTTGTTCTTCCTCTCGTCTTCAACACAGCAGCAAACTAACGAATTCTTGTTCTTCAATGCAACGATTCGTGTGAAGAAAAAATTCTAATTCTGTTTCTGAAGAAAAAATAAACGAGAGCAGAGAGAAGAGAGAGCTAAAAAACTGATTTGATTTGATTTTCTGTTTCTGTTACTGTATAAAACGACTATAAATACTGGAGGTTAGTTTTGGTATTTTTAGATTTATTAAAAAGGTTGCTGACGTCAGCAATCCGGAAGAATTCAAAACCTGACCTCAAAAATAAAAGTTTTGGGCCTAGAAATATCAAAAAGTGAAAGTATGGAGTTGATAGTGAAGGATCCATTTTGTGGGGCTTCTATATATTGAACCCATATAGTAGGGGGTTCTAGTATTTTTCACATAATTAAATTACCCCTTATGGCTAGGACTCACTAAAATGACCTAACCATAAAAACATCCGTGGCTGAGGGAGTTTAGCATTTCCCAAACATAATAAAATTTTCAGATTCATTTATGGTCGAGAATTTTATCATTTCTAAATGGTGAGTGAAAATTTTAGTTAACCAATACAACCGGAAAATCATCATTTTCGATCATAATAGAAGAATAAAAGTAGTTATACGGTTTAGTGTTCAAAATTTCCCAGCCGTAATGCAAAAACTTAAAAAAAAAAAAAAAAAAAAAAGATGTGGTTGGAAGTTCGTATTTTCTAACCGTAGATGAAAAACGAATCTCTTGCGGCTGGCAGATAATCGTTTCCCGGCTGTATTGGGTGGTTTAAGGTTAGGAGTTCTGCAGTTCCTAATCGTTGGTAGTTCAGAAACTAAATTATTATATCCTAGAGAGATCAAATCTAACTTATTTAACCAATCAAAAGCCAAAAAAAAAAAAAAAAAAAAAAAAAAAGTGGATTTTTCGGTTAATTGTCTTTTTTTAAAAATAATAGGAGGGAAAAAACGGTGATGGAGAAGAAGATACGAAGAATAAGAGGAGGAACATTTAAGGAAAATTTTAACATTTGTTAAATAGTAGGTCCCCTTATTCACGTTATGGACATTTAAATGCTATCATAGCCTTCGACGAAAAAGTTGCGGTCCCAGTAATTGGTTTCTTTTCCTTAGATTATCAATGACAATCCAAAGCGCGGCCCATTGCGATAAGGATTGTATCCTAGTTTAGAAACAAATAAAAGTTATTTCATTACTTTTAATTGTAAAGAGAAAACGTTACATTCAGAGTGAAAATTATTAACTTTGAAAAATGAAAACTATTTACTTTGAAAAGATTATGGTTACTTGACTAAATAAAGTTTTAATCTATTTTCGGTGATTTTAGTAAAGATAATGGCCCATAAAAGATAATTATCTATGAAAATAGTAAATCCGGATGTGACGAGGTCTTCCTCGTGATAACTTCTGTAAGGGTGCATTTCCTAACAAAAAATTAAAATATTTTTTTTATATTAAAATATTTTTCTTCTCTATTGCATCCTTATATTTAATTAAATTCACATTAAATAATCTGATGCAGTAATTGGTGTTTGGCGCATTTAAACCTTTCTTGCTCCCTAAAAACCTAGACCCAGCGGTGGGTTTTCTTTTGATGCGTAGAAGAATCTGTTCCGATGGGAAAACGTGATCATTACGATGAGAAGTTAGATGAAGTACCTACACAGTAACACTGAAATCATGAATTGTCATTACAGAATTGCTTTCCCGAAGGAACGGCACCAAAATATTGGTTCTGATGTGCCAAGTTTATTTTATACCGACTATTACTAAAGCCTCCAAATGCTCATCACCCAGTCCCCTCTGCAGTCTGAACTCGTAAACCCATCAAAACAGAATCAAAAATGAT
Organism: Papaver atlanticum; assembly: GCA_023531105.1. NCBI lineage: Eukaryota > Viridiplantae > Streptophyta > Magnoliopsida > Ranunculales > Papaveraceae > Papaver > Papaver atlanticum. Next base: position 1,962,554 of record JAJJMB010001752.1, on the reverse strand, counting down.
AATGGAAAGAAAACAATATGCACAGCAGCTGAAGTAAGCATTCTACTAGTACCCCATTAACACTCTTTCCCTAGGGCCTATTGGGGTCGTGTCAGTACCCTGGATGTGCCAATCCTCATTCTCCAACAACTCACTTAAAGATAAACTGTTCCCCGTGCCATTTGAACCTCCACTAACACGTGAGCTGGGACTAGGGCTAGAAGCAAATACTTCTTCTATATGTTCTATTTGCTTGCTGAGAGCCTTTTTTGATCCAGTGCGAGTGAGGAAAAATATCGGATCAAGCTCCATCTTTAAAGGATAATCCTTTATATTGCTGGCTTCCAGTTCAAGCCTTTCTAGCTCCCCTTTAGCCTTCACAGCAAGAAAAAGGAATGAGAACTTCACTGACATCCAACAACAGGCCATATGCACTAGTAAAAATCACTTACTTTCTGGATCAGGGGAAGGGCAAGGGCTCCTGGGATGGTGACTTCATCAACTGTAGCTGAGATGTAACGGGTAACATTATTGAACAAACTTCGCTCCTCCGAAGATGTATCCATCAACGTCCATAGAACAAATAGATCTCCTGCTATCGTTTGAAGCTAAAAAGAAGTAGAAAGTCAGATGGTTGATGAAATTTTTGACAATTCAAATTAACATCACATACATATGGTGTCACCAAGTTCAGATTTAACATTTACAAATACAACAGACACCATTTCTTCAAAGAAAAGAAACCAATAAAACGGAAGAAATTTAAGAAATAAAAAAATAGTCGTCATCAAGACACAAGGACGCAGTAATTTTAAAAAGAACTCCCATGTCTACATCCCTAATTCCTATTTCATATCCGATGTATTAAAGAACGTGTAAAGCATATTCTTGAAAGTTGCAAAGCAAGGTGATGAAAGAAAACTACTATAGATTAAGAGGTGAAATAAAACTAAAACTACCTTTTCAAGCCTCTCTGTTTTTTCCTTTACTAATTCAACTACTATCTTTTCTAACTTTGACAAAGTTTCACTGCTGATGCTGCTCTTGGATTGTAACCCAATTAAGCCTGGGAATACTTCATTAATGACGCTGGAGCCGTTCATCCCCAATACAGAGCAGAGGCCATCCACAGTGCTTATAAAGGCGCCAACCTTACGATACCTGAACTCGTCCCTCTATTGAAAACGGAAGTAATGGAATCAACAACTTAAGAGAAGTAATGTAGAATCAATAGGCAAAGTTCATACAAGTTAACAAACAATCATTTCTACATGTTAAATCATAGATTGGGTGAAACATGATACCTTTATTTGAAGCCCCTGGAGTTGAGAACGAAATTTTGCCAACTTCTTCACCGACAAGTCATCCTCATTAACTGTAGGAGCCTCTGGCTGTTCGGTAAGTTTCAAATCCGCAGCAATTTCTCCACGCATCTTTTGGATTTCTGACTGTACACCAACAAACTCCTCCTTCCTTGCATCTTTCAACATCTGTAGCTGTTTTAGTTGTGAATTTATAGCTACTAGTTGCTTCTTGATAGTCCTTGCCGGCTTGTAAGGCTGTAGAACAATTAGTAACATATTAATGAGGATATACCAAGCTACAGAAACTAAAAGGTTTATATAATTCAATTAAGCTGCTGAACTGCAAGTTTGTAAACTTAATCCCACGTATGCATCTGAAGTTTTGAGCTTTATAAAATCATCAGAGAACAGTTTAAAAATGGGTGTGAATTTGTGTTACTACCTTTTTCTCTCCGAGTGCTGAAGCAAGCCTAGAAAGCTTAAATTTTGCTACAGCCAATTCCCGGCGAAGAATTTTTTTAGATGCTGCAGTTTCTTCAACTTTTTTCTTGTAAACGTCGAAGCTGTCTTGGTCCTGGTACATTTGATGCGACATCTTATCGAATGTATCGCCAGTCTCGCCATCCTCATCCTGTATCCGCTGCAAATAAATCATGATTTCTACTCAACTTCACGTGACATAAATACATACAAATCATAAGCATAGAAATAAAATTGGAGTGATAAATGCCTGAAATAATTACTTTTAATTCCCGCAGTAAATTCCCAAAAGTGGGGATTCCCCACAATGAGTGCTCAAAAACCTGGGGATGGTGTGTGTGATCAACTTTTCTCTCGTGAATGCCCACCTGTACAGGAAATTAGTTCCATTGGGTTAGGCTTCTTAGAATCAAAGATCACTCTGCACCATTTCTATCACAATCTATATCATTTAACCATTTTGTAACCCAGTCCGTAGTGCTAATTTGACCAAATTTGGTTGAGAAATGAACAAGGTCAGTACCCAAGGTTTTAAAAAGCAAGAGCGTGGGGCGAAGCGCTCTCATACCAAAGCGTAAAGCGTAAAGCGAAAGCGAGCTTTTTAAAATATATAATAATACATATAAATAAGAAGTTGCCAACCTAGCTTATAAAAGAAAACTACGAAGTTCAGACATAATAAAAGAAACAATTAAACTAACTAAGCATATGGCATACTGATACTGCTTATTCTACCCAAGAGCTATTTACATACACTAGCCATGAATGTCTGCATCATTCATATCATCACGTAGACAGTCATCGTCATCATGATCATCATGCCCCATAAATTAGGTTTATTCATTAGTATGTAGTTAGAAAACGTGAAACAGGCCTTACTGGGCTTCAAAGGCCAGATTTTTATTTTCTTATATAAACCAATTCGTAAAGCGGCGCTCTAGAAGCGCCTAGGACCTGAAGCGCAAAAAAGCGCCCAAAAGCGTGCCCCAAAAGCGCCTTTTTAAACCATGTCAGTACCCCTCCAAATGGCTTGTGAGAAAGCACAGAATAAAAACAAGTCAAGAATTTTTTTTTTATGGAAGAACTGAATTCAAAATTACACTGCAACTTGCTGGGAAGAATGGATGAGTGAGATACCTTGACTTTACGCTGGATAAATGGTCTGCTTTCCATCTTCACAGACGAATCTGAGCATAAACCAGGCAAGTATCTAGATGAAATCTTTTTATCTCCAGTTGACATGCGTGAGTTGCATTTAATAATTTTCGCAACATCAATAACAGAATTGGAGGATGTATGACGCTCTATTTTCGGCTTTCTACCGAGGCCAGCAACATCTTTTCCTGTGATACCAGATTTAGACATAGCCACATTAGCATCGACCCTACTGATTTCTTTAAACTCAGCAGCAACTCAAGATGTCATATTACACTCACTATTGGATGTATGGGGCATTTCAGTCTCCAGATGGGTCGTATTTCTTCGCATTCTAAGGGTTTTGAAGGCAGATGGCGCAATAACACTTGTAGATATCAGATTTCGTACAAGATTGAATGCCCTATTGAATGCTCTATTGGAAATTCCAGACCCTTGTTCGCTAGCTTTTCTTGTTCTGCGGGTTCCTAACAAATGGGATACAAATGGATAAGAGAAATAACTAAATCAACAAAAAAAAAAAAAAAAAAAGCATAATACGGACGGAATGATAAATGTTATAGACATAGTTTTAATAATCACATGAACTGAAGTAGCTAGTCATCCTTAACCTGCCAGTAAGTTCAGTATGAATCTGGTAAAAAAAAAAACGCTCTTAACCAGCCTAACCTACTTCAAATCTCACGTATAATTATTATACGGTAGCAGCAATTTTAAATAAAGGCCTATATGCTCGTAGCAAGAAATTCTGCTTTTTAAGTTGATAAGGAGTGTTTTCGTAGGAAACCGAATTCACAAGACAAAAAACTTGTAATACCTTGTATAGATGATTCAGGGAGATTTACATCCTGTGAATTGTCAACGTAAAGTTCCTTCATAGCAGCAACAGTAGCCAGGACGTATTTCCTGAATAAGGGTAGTGTGCTTAAGGTGAACTACATCCAACATGCATATATGAATGAAATGTAAGCCAAACAAATACTGAATAGCCGTAGATTATTCAATGGTTAAAACTATTTTAAAGCTAATGACAGCTTTGAAGGATACAGGTTAATATTATCCTAGCAAGGAGCACAAATATACCTTTTATCCATAAGAAGGGTATTAACTTTTTCTACTAATTCAATGCTTTCAGCTACCAATCCTGCCACCATTCCACCAAGTACTTGGAAGCCTTCAGGCACCAGCATTAGCAGTCCATTCTTGGCCGTTACATTACGGATGACAACCTGCATGCCAAAATATATAAATTCTGAGTTGTGCTTACCAAACAAAGTACCTCAAGTTATCCCACAAGAAACCCCTACATAAAGACACGAAAATAACAAACAAAAGAGTAAGGGATGAAAACACAATTTCAAGTCATTTCAGTAGAACAAACCTTCGAACCAACAGGAGCTACAACTTGAAAACCTTGGATAGGTTTGTGCTCCAAACCAAGCACATATTGAACACCATCCGTCATAATCAACATACGAGTACTCTTACTTAGATTATATATAGCATTCACCTGCCAGAAAAAATTGTTACCCAGGGTCAAATGATATTGGTCACGACATATTCTCGAACATGATTCAACAATAACTGTATTACTTCTAAGAACAAGCACTAACTTTATACCTGAAAAACATATGGACCGGGAAGATTAACTGGAGAAGACGTATCAGCGTCCTTAGGAAGCACACCAACACCAGAAGAGTATTTGATATCGCAGTACAAAAACTGCTGGAAGATGAGACTCCTTCTCTGAGCAAAATTTAACTTACCAAAATCACGGATTGACTTTCGCAATTCAGAAACACGTGAATTGAACCAAGTTTTCTTCAATATCAACACAAAGTCCCAAGGAAAAATATCAATCTTCATTTCGAAAGCAAAACGAATCGAATCTTCATCTTCGCCAGATGAAGAGTCTGTCGTACGAGAGGGATTCCCAAGATAACATGAGATTTCTTCTTCGGAATAATCTTGACCTTGCACTCGGCTGTGTTTTGGGGAAGAGAATGCTGGAGGACCATGAGTGAAATCTTCAAAACGAGCAACTTTTGACATTGTAGCAGCACTGAATGGATTATCTAGGGTTTGCGTTTGAAGAAATTTGGTTATCTGCAAGGAACTGCGAGTATCGCATCAGAAGAACCATATAAAATTTCTAGAAAAAAAGCAACACAAAATTTCTAAAAAAAATAAAAATGAAACAACAAACAGTTGCACCAAGAACTTAGTTCAACTATATCTCTTAGTGATGAGAAAGGCACATAACAGACATGTCAATGATTTACATTGGTGAATGGTTTCACATAACATCACAGGTTTTGCATATTCAACTTAATATCATGGTAAATTGAAAGTAAATACACACACACACACACACACACAAAAAAAAAAAAAAAAAACTTAGTACCAACAAGATGCAGAACAGCAATGTATACATATAGAATCAGCGTGTTGACAAATTTCAGTAAGTATTATTTATCCACACAAAACATGAATTAACAATATAATGAAACCAGATCAGCATCAGGCACAATGCACAGATGCAACTAACATACGAATCCATGTGAACTGATTAACGAAATTGAAAAAATCGGCCACAAACATGGTATCACTGATCTACAAGACCTATCTATCTCTCTTGACAAAATTCGATTTAATAAACATGAACGATCAACATACACACAATTCATGCGGAAAAAAAGAACAGGAAAATCGAAAAGATTATATAGACGTCTTAGGGTTTAGACAAATATAAACGATGGAAGGAATGGAAACTACGTGATACGAAATCACACCCTAAAACAAGATACAAATACGTAAACATTGAGAAAGAAAGGAAGAACAAACCTTCAAAGGAGATTGAGAAAAAACAAAATATCGCCTATCTTCCCGCAGCGTATGGGAAATGAGAGAGTGAGAAACTGTTAGGCTCCTTTCGCTTTATAAACCCTTCACTGCTTCATTCTTCGATTGCATCTTATACCGTCGATTGCATGTGTCGATAAGTGAATCTTAGCTGTTAGATTTTACGATCAAAATCTATGTATGGCTCTGAAATGTTGGGTGGAGACGCCCTGCAGTATGATGTGGGATTTTTTTTATTTTTTTTTATTTTTTGAAGGAATCATGGGCTACTGCCCCAAACTTTTATTTCAAAATACCTCATTTTCATTTAATTGAGATTAGAAGGGTTACAATGGCCAATTGGAAGCCATGAATACATGCAATTACATCAAAGAGATAAAACACGAATTGAAATACATGAAAAAATACTAAAATACAAAAGCATTATATATATGTACTTCGTTGGGGAATTCGATTGAGAGATGGTCTGAGAATTTAGAATCCACCATTTGAAAATCTCTTCAATATTCTTCTTAATTGAGAAATTATTGTCTTCAATAAGACTAGATGCTCCTAAAGAGGAGTAATCAGCACAATTGATCGAAATCGCGATCAAATCTTGTCGCCAAGGATCCACATGTAGATCTTCGTCAAGTCGATGTAGATCGCCCTCAAATATGTGTTTGAAACGATTATGAGAATCGTTGGAAACGCCTAGAAGGTTGTATGAAATTGCAATATATAATAGAAAATCTAATTGTCTAGAACAGACAATTAGATATAAAAATAAAATAAGATATAAAAGAAACATAATAATCACCTAAACAGCGATTATAGTTTTATTGATAGTAATTACATACTATTAAAATATATACTTGCTAAGATTCTCTAGATCTACCCGGTTGAACCGAGCAAATCTAGGTTAGAAAGATGGAGATGGTGAAGAAAAAAGTTCCTGGATAATTTTTGGGAAAATACGGTTATTTTTGGAAAGAAAGTTCCTTTGGAGATGTGGAATTACTCTACGTTTCCTTCCTTTTCTTGGACTCTACATGGCGTTCCTGTTCTTGGTCCCCAAGAATGTTCATGTGCTAAGTCCTATGGTCTTCTAATCTAGCATCTAGATTGGAAGTCCACGTCAGCTAGAATAACCCACTAAGTCTTATGGCACTTCTAATCTAGCATCTAGATTCGCTGAACCATTCCTTGTGGCCGTAATAAATGGCAACCATATCAGCCATCGAATCAAAAAATAAATCAATATGCGCTGAACCAAACAGCGAGAAGTTGAGTTTCTTTGCGCTGAACCACCCAGCGAAACTATCTCGCTACTAGTTGATATGCGAGATATGTTTGGAAAGAGAAGTAGTGTTAAAGAATAGGCAACGCTTTTTGTGCAATTTGCAACGCTTTTTGTGTAATCTAGCAGCCAAATCTAGCCCATAGGACTTAGTCTCACTAGGTGTTAGAAAAACTAGTACTGAACTCGTGCTACGCACCGGGTATGATGAAAATTGGCTCCCATTTGGTGAGACGAGGCTTCGCCCCGCACCCGTCCTGGAAGGTTGCATAATGAAGCCACACATTATCATTTAGAACCAAATTTACCAATTACATACTCTTTAAATTTTGGGAGATTAAGAAATCCTCTTAAAGAAAATAGATTTGAAAAATTATACTAACCATTGAAATCATTAAGTAGTTCATGACATTGCCAAAGTAGCACTACACCTACCCTTAGTCTTGCTACATTTTAGACTACATATTTCTTGCTTCACTATTTTTTGCAACTTAAAAGTAAAGAAACAAAGTCATAATAAAATTCTAACTCAAAACCCCAATATTGGCTTCCAGTTTGGCCAAATCTTATTTGTAATTCACCAGACCAGATATACAATCCTTACTTACCTTATGTACCATATCATCTATGCTAATAAGACAAAAGGGTGTTTTGTTTCACCCAGTGGCCAGGATACATTCATTTTTCCTAACTAGCGGTTGTGATCTTCCTTCCCCTACTAGTGTGGTTTTCTAAATTTGATCCAATGTTCATCAACCTTCATGTGCCACGGGAGCGTGATAAATACAACACTCTTCCACGCACGTCTTTATTTTCCTTTCGCTATGCGTATCCGTTTGCATACTGGCGAACACAGTCAAGTACGGCTACTTAAGTATGCGTACCAATTTGCATACTTGAGTGGGTTATGTTCTAAAATCGGTTTGTTCATGAACTAATACATTTATATAATAAGGAATGCAATCTTTCGCAAACCGTGGCTATAATGTTCATGAATTGATTCGAGTGAATCAAAATCGATTTTGCTTCAATTGTGTCTTGTATACTTCTATGAGAATATAAACAATTGAACAACTCTAGAACTAGTTTCATTTGAGTCATTTGAATTAGTTATGGTTAAGATGAATAAGGTTGATATGAAAGTGTTCATATGGCTAACTTTGGTTAACTATTGTTGAGCCAATAAAGGTGTACACGTTTAGGTACGGTTACCCATATCTAAATGAAGTCACTTTTTATTTGTTTGTAACAAGCTAAGTTGGATCTAACGGTTGAAAGATATTAACTTGAGTCTAATCAGGTTTTCATCTAACGGTGAATATTGAATGCTTTGTTACCAAGGTAACATTGATTGCAAACCATGATTTGAAATCTATATAAAGGAGAACTCTAGAACCTGGGAAACCTAATCCCTTCACCTCCTGTGTGATACTAGTTGCGACTAGAGTCGATTCTCCTTTAACCTTAGGTTTTCTCCAAAACCCTGTAGGTTAACGACTTTAAAACTTCATTGGGATTGTGAAGCCAGACCCAACTATTTTCTCTGTAGTTGTGTGTTCTGATCTTGCTGTTTTCTATCGTGATTGAGTACTATCTTCTCTAAGATTTGCTTGAGATTTAATCTCCGATAGGCAAGATAAAAAGTAGTCACAAACATCTTCGTATCATCGTTTTTGATTCCACAATATCTTGTTTCGCTACCATACGATTAAGATTATTGTGAGGTGATTGATATTACTAGGATGTTCTCCGCAAATATAAGTCCGGTGTATCAATTGGTTCCTGTTCACCTTGATTTATAAAAAAACGGAACAAAACTCGGAGGTATATCTGTGGGAGACAGATTTATCTATTCAATAGAATTTTTTGTGTGAGACAGATTTGTTTATCAAGTCTTCGACTTTGGGTCATAGCATCTCTTAGTTGTGGGTGAGATCAGCTAAGAGAATCAAGTGCGTAGAGTCCTGCTGGGATTTAGAGACGTAAGGAGTGCAACTGTACCTAGATTAGTGTGAGATTGTTTAGGGCTCAACTACATTCCAGTCCGAAGTTAACTTGGAGTAGGCTAGTGTCTGTAGCAGCTTAATTCAGTGTGGCTTTCAAATCTGGACTAGGTCCCAAGGTTTTTCTGCATTTGCGGTTTCCTCGTTAATAAAATTTTTGGTGTCTGTGTTATTTCTTTTCTGCATTATATTTGTTTATATAATTGAAATATCACAGGTTGTGCGTAAGTTCAATCAATTGTGAATCCAACCTTTGGTTGTTGATTGAATTGATTGACACTTGGATATTGGTTTTTGATACCGTCCAAGTTGTTTCTTATAATAATCAGGATCACGGATTTCTATCTGTTTGATTTGCTGATTACATTACGAAACAAGAGATATAACTCTTGGATATATTTCTTGATTGAGATCGTTTTATTAGTTGGTGCTCTCAGAATTATATTGGAGTTAGTCCATACAGATTGCTAAGCGAAATATTGGGTGAGGTTGTTAGACCCCCGCTTTTTCATTACTGCCTATTCACCTGCAGCTACAAGGCCATAACTTCTGCAATGTAGTTTGCAGCTATACCCAATCCATCACTAACTGCACCTAGACTAACTCCTTCCTTGTTTCTGCCCACAAAACCAAAACCTGCAACTCCTGGATTACCCTTTGCAACTCCATCACAACAAATTAAGGTTTGATTATGTTAGACAATCTTAAGAAAACTTCTTTCACTGTAGAAATCTTGGTTTTGATTCCTCTAATACCAAAACTCATTACAATGTTCAAATCATATAAACAGTTTCTCATAGTTCCATTAATTCTTAGCCTACATTCCTTTGTGAAGTTTAGTATCATGTGTTTAAGTTTCTCTGCATTAGGATTTATGTCTTCATACATTTTCAGATTTCTTGTCAGCCACAGTTCCACCATTAAAGAAAATGTGCTTATATACCATTTTTTTCTAACTGCAACATCGTTCTATGCTGATTGATCACAAGAGGATTCAAGTTTTTGTGTGCAGGTACTTTAAAGATAATCGAAGATTCGAAGACGAAGAATTATTAGTTTTCGTATCTTGTGAATTTTATGCACACATCTTGATCGGCTGGGATCCGACTTAGAATATATTTGAACATAAAGTCGTTTAGATCGGTAACTATCATTTAGTGGTATTTTTCAATATCCGAATCTGATAGTTGTGAATCTGAATCTAAGTTACTGATTCAGATTGATCTTACCCGACAAAGGAGTTTATTAGATAAAACATAAGAGCCTTTGTCAACAACTCAACAAATCTTTATACTAAATATTATTGAAGTGGTTACCAAACAGATTTGTTCCTTTATTGTTTGGAATACGATCAAAAGGAGTTGAGTACATAAGACTCTGGGTAAAGCAATTTAAGATAGTGATTTCTATCTTGTGATTCATGTGCGTGACAAAAAGGTCGAAGACGCAGGGATACTGAGGAAACTAAGTAACTAGGGTTATTTTGCTTGGTCTTAACTATACGAAGTTGGCTTTTGTTCTTTGTATAGCGGCTTAATTCTGAGAGTATTCAAAACTGGACTAGGTCCCGAGGTTTTTCTGCATTTGTGGTTTCCTCGTTAACAAAATCTTGTTTGTGTTATTTACTTTACTTCCGTATTATTATTGTTTGATTATAATAAAGTAAATACACTTGTACGTTAATCCAAGATACTTGATAGTGATCGTATAGTCAATCGGTTTTATACGGTAACTATTATCAAGTGTATACCTTGTTGTCGTATTGTCTCGACTTTGTCCATAGATGATCACACTTGGTATCAGACTTATAGGTTGAAACAAAAAGATTTTGGTGTATTTGGGTACCCTTGTTTTTTCAATTGGTACCAAAGTAGGCAAACACTAAAAGATCTAACTATCCGTGTGTTGATGGGAGAAAACGATTTGCTTGTTTTATTAGAAAGTGAAGAGACGACCGTGCAGAGGAGACTCCTTAACCGAGAAAATTGCTTTAACCTTTTGCAAACAGATGCACTGCACGGGAGTGCTTTGAGTTCGAGAGATCAATCTGTAGGACTCCGGCCTAAACCAAGACAATGGTCGTTCCAGAGTCAATTCGGTCACAAGAGAGGATGGGTCGATCTGTATGAGGGAAGCTGAGAAGTGTGTGAGATCAATGATGATCAAGGATTTTGTATGTGTGGTGTATTCTACATGAACAAATAAGATAAGTTCTAATTGATTGAATGTTTGCTCTGTTGAGAATGATTGCTCAAACGATGAGAATTCTCTGTTCAGACGAGCATTCTTGTTTTTCAATCATGGATTCAGAGACTTATTTATATTGCAAGAAGAATAGACACATTGATCCCAGTAAGTGTGATGGTTGCTAGAGTGAAAGAGTGGGAAATCATGTTAAAACCAGTTACTCATCGTGCAGAGACTTGGTTGATTGTCCACCCACTACTTTGCTAACTCTTCTAACCGCTTGCACGACTTAATCACATTCTCATCGTGGTTGAACACATGTGCCGTAGGCCGCAAGACCAAATAACCCCCATGTGACATGATTGATGTCTCATGATTGTGGAGTCTAAAGGGCAGACGTGTATTTAGTTAGTCAGTTGTTGACTTGATCAGACGATGAGTCTTGATATTGTCGAGGCGAGCATGATTGATGAATGCTCTATGATTCATGGATTGAGCGTGTATGTTGACACAGATGTATAATTCTCGAATGAATGTTGATGGTTGAATCAACATGATGAATATTGATAATCTGAGTGAATATTGCTCGTCTGAGCGAATATTGCTCATTTGATGAATTACTGAATATTGATAGTTGAATCAATATTGTTAACTTGGGCAAATATTGCTCGTGTGAGCAAGTATTTCTCACGTGAACAATTAAATATTGATAGGTGAATCAATATTCATAGCCCAAGGGCATGGAACCGTCCCTTGGTGGTCGTGGGACCGACTGACGGTCGTTTGATGAAATTCCAAATTATTTGGAAAGAGTTTGAACCCAATATGAACAAATTAGGTCAAATTATGAAGATGTGTGGGGCTCCTTGCAAGCCAAAGGGCCGACCCTGGTCGGTCATGGTGACATGCCCGTATCACCATAATGTTCGTGTCTCAGTCCTGAGAGTTAAGGTATTTTCTGGTGCGCATTTGAGCAATATTTTGTATTTTCAGAAGAGTTTGATCTTGACTGAAACTCTCAATTTTGCTTGAATGAGCAAGTAGGACATTGCTCGTGCGATCAATAATTTTAGAATATTAAAATAATAAAATTTTAACATTTGTCATGAGTAGTCTAGTCGGTCATGTGACCATTTGACTTTTTGGCTTTTGATGGTTTGAGCAATAATTAAGAAAATATGGAAAAACCAGGGTTTTTGTTCAGACGAAGGAGTTTCATGAGATGAAGGAAATAATATTGATAATAAAATAAAGAATCATAAGTTGTGGGACCGACCACGGCTAGGGCATGTCCGGCCAACTAGTAGGCTCGGTGCCATGACACCGTTCCCTATTTTTTAATTATTTTTCATCGTGTGAAGGAAATATGGAGAAACTGAGAGTTTTGCTCAAACGAGGGAGTTTTCTCAAATGAAGGAGTTTTCATGAGATTAGGAAAAATAGTAAAATAAAATAAAATAAAAGGGAGAGGCGTGGGACCGGCCATGGCGGCATGACCGGCCGACCGATGGGCCCGGTCCCCTCAGGCGCCTCTTTATTATTTTATCGTTATTATTTTTCTTCCCTATTTTGCATAGGTTTCCTCATTTTTCCATATTTTTGAGTGTTCGTTCGTGCACTCGGGTGCTCATTCGTGCATTATTGCTTAGTACACTCACACCATTTTCTTGGGGATTACTCAATGATGGTCCAGATGCCCGTACGTCGAATATTTATTACTAACTCATGGAATTCTACTGGGAAAAGCCATGAATTAAAGTAACGAAATATTATGATGAACGTAGATTATTTTCTAGGAGTTCAATTGATGAATCTTGAGACTAGAAATAATTAATTGATTAATTGATGGCTCTATACTAGCAGGCAAGCTGTCTAGGAGCATTATGATTATTCGAGAATTGAGCGATATGAGCTAGTTGAAGCGTCATATTTATTCTGTATAGCCAGGGAAAACATTGTTACATCCTGAAAACGTTATCGCTCTATACTAGCAGACAATCTGTCTAGGAGCCGTCCAATCATTAAGATTTTATACATATGTCTTTTATATAGTCAGGGAAAACATTGTTACATCCTGAAAACGTTATCGCTCTATACTAGCAGGCAAGCTGTCTAGGAGGCGTCCAATCGTTTTCGATTCTATATAGAAGTGAATACTGAAATTTCTCAGTTGATGAAATATGTTGTGGTCTCAATTGAGAGACTGCATATTCATGCATGCTCTGAGAGGCAATACACTCAGTCAGAGGTTTTATTATGTTCTGAAAGGCAATACACTCAGTCAGAGATCATCATGGCATGAGATTTCATGCTTAAACGAGAGACATGGATCTCAATACTCGTCTGATTGCTGGATCAGGAATATGCAAGACTATGAATTTACGATTTTAGTCTTTCTCAAAAATCCACCATCAACGTTAAGTCCCCTGCTTAGTGAGGGACAGTCATGTTCCTCAGTCAGCACTGGATGGTGATTTTTTTTTTAGTCACAGACGAAATAAGTAATTGAACTTAGTCGTGAGAAAGAACGTTACTGGATTTTCGATTTGATCCAATAATGTCGCGTACGAGCGAGCTATTGCTTGGATGAAGACCCCAGTAGTATGATAGAGCATCGTCTGACGAGCATAAATTGGTGGGGCACCGCTGATTTGGGTGGTAGAATGTCTAGTCTTGGTCGGTTTAGCACTTATGGGTTCGGGCCCAAGAGAAGAAATCCTTGTATTTTCATCCTCCCTCGTACGAGCAGTAGGTGAATTTGCCGGTCGAATCCCGACAGGTTAGTTGTTGTTTTTTTATTTTTAAGATGGACGTGCGTCCAGTAAAAGAAAAAGAACCCCCCCCCCCTATATATATATATATATGTGTGAGCTTTCACAAAAGTTTTGCTTTAGGAATGAACGTCCGTTCGTTTAAGAAACGAGTAATTATCCCTAGCATAGGTGGGATTTTTTTTTTGAATAGACGTGCATCTGTTAGTAATAAAATTTATGTCTATGAGCTTTCATGAAAATTTTATTTTGAAAATATACTCTCGTTTCAAAGACGGATGCTCGCACGAGGGAGCAAAAAAAATTTTTTTTTTTTTTTTTCAAATTTACGTGAGTTTAACGTTAATTTTTTTTTTTTTTTTTTTTTTTTTGTAAAATCAATGTTTTGATTTTGAACAACTGTTGAAAGTAGACAATTATACATGGTGAAATAATGTCTGTATGTGAGCTTTCACAATTTTAGAATGGACGTCTGTCCAATTTTTTAAAAGTTGGTGGATGTTCGCATTGTAAAATTCCGTAAGTTGTTTATGGTTTTATAAAATCAAGTTTTGATTTTGAATAATGAATTTTGCTCGTTTTTACAGGTATTTGAAACCCTCATGTGAGGAAACGAGCACGTGCTAGAATCACTAATTTTCAGTGAAATCATAAACAGGTAAGAGTTGGATTTTTACCGTTTTAGCGCGTATTGTTACCGATGTGTTTGACTCCACACTTTTTGTAACAGATAATGGTAGCCTCCGATTATAGCCGTGTTTCTGCTTCTTCTGGGAAACAATCTGGAAACACCAAACCAAAGATGGGGCTTTTGCAGATGTTCATGCCAAGGTGAATCGTCTTGATACGAGGGAGTTGATTCGTGGTACACCTCTCGATCAGCTGAGGAAGAAGAGAGCCGAAGATAAAAAGCTGGATGCTTATCGACAAAAACGGCGTCGGATTCAGGGAGCAAGAGTAGCGGCTGAGGACGAGCCATGATCATTCGTCGATGGTGTAGCTCCTATTCAGATGCAGATGAAGTCGAACCTTCCGGGGAACCCATTGATCATAGAGTTGAGCCGTATCCACCCGGTATGGAGGTTGAATGTTTATCCAAGATCGATTTCCATGTTGAATGTAAGGAAAATGACTATTTGGATGCAGTCTATGATGATCTGAATATGATCTCGAATAGATTTCTGAGGAAAACTCTGAATATGATTCTCAAGAAGAACTTGAAGAAGATTCTGATCGTGAGGATGATGACGAATCTGATGATCAATTACTGTAGCAGTTGAACATCCTTTTGATTTTTGTACCTGTAGATGTTTCCTTGATTATTTCAGAATTTTTGCTTCATGAATATCGTCTCTTTGACTCTGATTGAATAAAGTGGACGAACGTCCATATGCGTGAAAGATCACGATTCTTCTTCATAATATTTTAGCTGGTTCATCCAATTACTGTGAATTTTGGATATGTTGTAATGGACATCCATATGGAGAGAATGACATGTCCTTAGATTCTTCATCAATTGCTCCAAGTTGCCGCTTTGCGCAAGACAATGTAAAATTTCGACAGACGAGCTTGCTGCAAAAACACCCATTTGCACGCGTCTTCGAAACTTATGGAGCCATCATGGAAGGACGTGCAGTATCACAGTGGCAGACTGTCAGTCCCCAGTATTGGTGGGATCTTCTCTTCGTTCCTTCTCTTTATTCTTTCTTATTTATAGAAAAGTGGAGATATCGAGGTTTAAAGACTTTTTGGAAATACCTAGGGGGATGTCGCTCGACTGTGAGTGTTATAAATCCCGTCTAGAAATTTCTTCTTGTATGTCATCCGCTATGAAAGTCGCTGAAACTTTATACGATGTCGGAATTTGATGATTGACCCCAACTTTCGAACTAAGAGACTGAGGAATTCTCTATATAAAAATAGAGTTTTTTCGAGCGCTCTCATTAACCGGAGCTTCTGGTTGATTCTGGCCCCACCATTTCATTTTATTTTGGTAATTTTATGAAATTTTGGATAAAAAATGCGAGAAAATATAATTTACAATATATTTTGGACAATCGCATTTAAGAAAAAAATATTGCCTAATACAACTAAATTTTACAAAATCTTATAAAGTACCCAATAAATTGAAAGAAAATAATTTAAGAATCATAATTAGATCCTAACATTAAAACACACAAATAAATAATTAAAAACAAATCACGTTTATACAATAATCATGATTGAACTATTAAAAAATTATGCATCATGATATTCATCAAAGAGTTAAATAGATCACAAAATTAAAAAAAACATGTCCAATGTCCGATTACACTTCTTAAAATTAGACTAACATTAGTTGTAAGTCAGGCTACTAATAATTAAATTAATTATAATCACACAATTTTACAATAACAATCTAAATGAAAATAAAAGATTATTCATTAAACTTAGATGATCAATGATTAAAGTTCAAATAAAAATACTTGTTGATGATCAAAGCGTACTTCTTCCTCTACGCAAAAATTAACAAACCCTATCATTAAATAGTTAAAATATAACATTAATAAAAGAAAAACAATCAAGAAAAACTTTAAACATCAATCAATTCTATAGAAATTAAGCAAAACCTTAAACAACCCTAGGAAAAAAAAAAAAAAAACCCATTCTTCCTAAACATTCAAGATATGCTTAATATTTTTAGTTTAATCTTACAAAAATATATCGAGAAAATAAATGGACTAACAAAAATGTAAAGTTTTAGTAACTGGTAGATATTTTCATTATTATTTCCCATATATGAATATTGCACCAAATAATTGCGAATATGAAAACTTTTTATATTTTAAATACGGATCGATATTGTTTCTTAAACAGAGTCTTTTATTTAAGGAATTTGTGAGGATGGTGTGTCTCTATATAAAGTGTTTGATGTAAAGTCCAAACTTTATTAGCCAGGTTCGTCCGGATTTCTTTTTCTTCTTGCGGTTTATTTGTTTATCCTGATCATTTTGCCTTTTTTTGGTACTGGAGATCGTATGCAACTACTGTAGACTGATTTTTGCTCGATCATGCGAAAATAAACTCACTGATTTTCAAGGTATAAACTCACTGATTCTTGCAAATATTGTTGTGGTATCAAACACCATGTTGTTTTTTGTTTTGCAGATCTAATTGATGTATCGAAACTGAGTTTTGTAACTCCTATTATTGTTTAAGGCTGCTTCACCTTCTAAATCAGGAAATAAAGGTTCGTTCAATTTTATTATTGGTCTTTTTCATACGATTTTTATGTTTTTTTATGCCTTTTTATTATTGGTTGACTAAAATCAAGGTAACAAAAGAGATCTTCGGTAAGGATGTTTCTTCACAGGGTGTATTAAGAAATCTTTGGTGTTAACGTCTGCATTTTTGTATCTCTTGAATTGGTGGTGTAACTTTTTTAGTTAGAACTGAGTTGAACAAGATCATGGCTAATGATTTTTTCTTTTTAACAGGAGCTGATCCCTAAGGTGCATCGAGGTTGTGTTCTCTCTTAGTTGTATTTTTTTTCCCACTACTTTAGGTTTTATTAAGTTGTCTGATCTATGAAACGAAAGATAAGGTACATCTTAGAATTAGAGTAGATTTTTTGATTTTTATCAGACTATAGTGTTAGGTCATATTATGCTTTTTCATAGTTGTCGATTGTTTCATTGGCTTAAGTTCAATTTACGTTTTTTGTACTTAAACATTCATGATAAAATATGCATCTTATTTATGTTGAACAGGTGAAGGTGGAAACTTAAACTTAAAGTATATTAGACCTCTCTGAGGTAAAACGTCTTTTTCTACTATAAGTTTCCTGACTACTGCCTTCACTACAAGTTTCTTGACTACTGCAAATTGGTTCTTAATCTTCTAGATTAAGAATCCTATATAGGCATGAGATGAGAATGGCGAGAGCTTTTCTTTTACTCTTTAGCACGTACCTTAGGTTGTGTTTTTGGTTAGGAATAAATTTATTTGATTTTTTTGGGAACTACAATAGTTTATTGTTTTGATTTTGTTAGAAGTCACGGTTGATTAGTTCCGGCTTTCAGCTTTGTTATTTTTTAGGATATTTTTGGCTTCTTTTAGTTCTGCACTTATTCTGCAATTTACTTGCTCGAAATTATTTCAGGACATAGTCAGGTGAAAGAGTAGATAGCAAAACACTCGCTCCAAAATATCATTAACTGATTATTTTTCGACAGGTCTACCAGTTTTAAAATTGTTTTTGCTTGGGTACATTTGTACAAGAAAGTAATAGAGAATTGGAAACTACAAATCTGAGTCTCGAGGCATCATTAGAAATTTGAAAAAATGGAAAATGGTAAGTTATGCGGGCTAATATATCCCGAAGCTTTTCTTTATGTTGCATAGAAGGTAAAACGACAAGTTGAGAGGCCTTGCGCGCAATCAACATTTTCAGATCGAAAATGATAGGTTTATCGCGGGATGATAACGCGCATCATTGTTTTCAAATACTAATTGATGTCCAGGTAATTGGGTAAATGTAGTGGTTAAAAAGGTTAATACATATGGGATTATCACAAATTAATCAATTTTAATAAAAATTCTACACATGCCAATAGGCGAAGCCCCGAATATTGATCAAAGAAATTAGAGAACAGGAAGGAGGGAGGCAGAACCTAGCCTCCAAAGAATGAAAAAATAAATAAATAAAAGAAACATAACTTTACCGGAAAATGGGAAGAATATCTCAATAGCTTTATAAATCATCGGCGGCGGCGGAGTTCCACCAACAAGGATCAACAGCAGTAGCTCCATAGTTAGCTAAAACATTAGTACAAGCATCTCAATAGTCTTTAAGAATTACAATACAGTTTTCCTAATGATTCAATAACCTCCAAGGATTAAAAAAATATTAAAATTGCTAAAATAACGTTCATAGAATCACATTCGAACCAAATGCTGAGATTTTGCATGAATTGCACCCCAAAATTCAGCATTCACACAATTGTTGACACCAATAGGAGTGGCAAAACAACCCCTAAGCAGTCTCTGCGCATTTCTAAGAACCACATCAAACTAAGAACCACATCAAAACCAGCTAGACCTGGGTTGCCTAAGGAACAACCATGAACATGTACTTAAATCTTTTTCTCAAACAAGATGACATCGGGTAGGAAATGAGTCTCGAGAATACCCAAGGAACAACCATCCGCATTAAATTTTATCCATCCATGAGGCACTCACATTTTGAAACCTCAACATATCTTTTTTTCGAGTGTGCAAATGCTATTTCTTTGTGGCGCTGGGTAAGTAATATTTTCCATACAAACTTGTGTTGCTCTTCTATACATGCTCTTTTTGGGACCTTAAGGAATTATAAAGGATCTACGCAACTAAAGAACACACTTTAGGTGGCAGTAATAAGCGTGTTGTGGCAAATTTGGAGGGTCCGTAACAATGTCAAATTTAACAACGTTGTGACTTCCATTTGACTATCTATCTCTAGCATCAAATTAAAAGATTTGTCTCGGAATCTGGCAACTCATTAAAGGGTTTCATGGACAGGGATACAAGGGAGTTATTGATTTTGAGATCAGTAGCAAGGATAATCTTTTCCAGTTGATGTCATCTTGGCTGAGATCTAATTTGTAACTCCCATATCTTGGAATCATTGTGTGTTGTACGTACTGAGCTCTAATTAACAATCCATGCCGGGAAAAGTACTTAGTTTGGTTGGAGGTAAGGATTGGTATTACATGGACTGCTAGATGCTGCAAATGTAACAGGAAAATCGTACACAAAGATAATCAGTGATACCGGTTGGATGCAAAGCTTGGCGCCGTCAATTAAACCATTTTACGTATAAAAAATGCTTAACATTAGAATATACTTGGAGGTGTGAACGACTAACTTTACTGGTGCATTTAGGTGTAAAATTCATCTCAGAGTGCTGATCACACACATTCGTTGCATTTATGGACATGCCCAATAGAAGCGTTACTTGGATGTAGCATGGTGGAGCTCTGTAAAAAGGTATTGAAAACCGGTTATCCTAATAACTACTACCTTCAACGGTTGTAGTGGTATGTTTACACAAAGAATATACTGACACATTTGTATAATAATGTCAAGGGAACAATCTAAAAGACACTTTGGCATTGTTTAATGTGTTGTGTTTAGGAGTTAATATGAAAACTGGATCAAACAAGTTCATGATTTCGAAGGTCAATAATAACTCTTTACCAAGATAAAGAGGAATCGAAAGAATGCTTTACCTCCAAGACAACAATCGTTCCTTACCAGGATAGAGAAAAATGCTTTACAACCAGGAGGACAAAAAGGATTTGGAAGAATGCTAATTATCTCCGTTGGAACTTATCTTTGTTTTAGTATTCTTTGGTTCATTTTATTTTCTTCCACCCCAACTTATATATTACTTACAGATTTGTTACCCATTTTTATAATACTTTTTATAACAAGCATCCAATATTGACTGTATAAGCAAGAAACAGACCCGTGCATCGCACGGGTGAAAAACTAGTCATATACAAAAAGAATCCTTCAGTTTGGAGATGTCTAGGGCAGTCAATGACGCGTGCACATTCATAACTTGTAATCCCGTGCAAATTTTCAGATTTCATAAACATGAGTGAGGAAGCCATATCTTTATGCTCGTATGTCCGATTGATGCACCCTTTTGGTATGTTGTAGTAGAGACATAGACGAACATCTTTTTTCAAGGAAGTATTGTCCCATTCCTCAGTCATTGGTACGTTTTTGTAAACCCATGGCCTAAAGTGTGTTGTATCTCATTTGTAGAGGTGATGAGAACATCTTGTCGAAGACTTTGGTTTGTGCCCGTCCGTCGTGCAACCTTTGGGAAGACTTTTATGTTAACATGTTTTCATGTCTAGACGTCTTTATATGAATCATTAGTGCTTGGAGAAGCATGATCTATCGAGTAACACTTCCAGACTTAGGATGTAGAGAACGGACAGTTGATGAAGCAGGATGTTGCTCGTAAGACCGTTGTAGATGCTGAGATCACGACTGATTACGCTCTAGAGATCCTTGTTGATGCTGAGACCATGGATGGAGTTCCTCTAGAGATCATTGTTGATGTTGATACCATGGTTGAAGTTGCTCAAGAGACTGAAAAGTTAGAACCATGATTATCGACGTAGTCTTTGA
The DNA here is from genome assembly GCA_023531105.1 of Papaver atlanticum. Lineage (NCBI taxonomy): Eukaryota > Viridiplantae > Streptophyta > Magnoliopsida > Ranunculales > Papaveraceae > Papaver > Papaver atlanticum. Next base: position 1,941,367 of record JAJJMB010001752.1, on the reverse strand, counting down.
TCCTCCATCTGATGAGCCTTTATATTCACAAACTAATTGGTGAGTTGAGCATTCCTAGGATGAAGGTGTATTGAGAGTTGAACCCAAATTCTTGAACAGTATGACTTTACTGTGAAGTGTCTTTGTCGGGGAATTGATGTTGTTGCGGCAGATAACAGCGGCATTCTCCACTCTGGATGTGATCGGGAGAAGAAGTTCCTTAGTCGTGCAAGGTTTGGGATGTAGAGATCCGTTGACGACGTTTCATGGCATCACATCAGGTTGCAATGACTTGTTATATGGAACACATTTATTGAAATTGATCTGAATTGATCTTTTCAACAAGATCAAGTCCCCAAGTGCATCCCAGAGGTGTTCATCTGATCAACAAAAAATATATATGTTGAAGAAGTTTGTGTCATCCATGAAAGAATGATGTTGCATCTGCTTCAGAAGTCTTGTCATGGAGATAGTGGAGAGTTACACTTTGACCGTTTTGGCATTGAATCAGCGTGTCATCGTCGAGATATTTGTTCTGAAGCTAGAGGCACTTATTATTGATAGGTGCAATATTTGCACTAGTTAGGTACTCAAATACTTTGCTTTCTTGATAGTTTTTGTATCATTATGCTTTGATTTTGTTTGCTTTTGAGTTTCTTAGGTATTTGAGGCTATCTTAACCAAAAGGAAGTAGAACTCGTTTAAATCTGGAATTTCTTCGTATCACCTTGAAGAGGACGAAAAGAAGAAGGTAACGGCAAAAGAATGGATTCAATCTGACGTCGTACGAAGATATTATGGGCGTTCGAAGCAAGTCATAGTTGTGATAATTGAGACAGCACAGAATTGATAAAGGCGCCCACCTAAATTACTCAGAGCAACCACGGAATATGAACTGAACTGTCAGTTCTCTAAAGCTGACAGTTGAACTCAAGGTCACCATCATCGTCATTGTCATGTACACGACAGTCCGGAACTCAACTTCCTTTTCCGACGACTGGTGCTGTTGCTGTGGTTATCGAAATGGCAGAGATGACGAGTTTGGAACTCGTAGGCTTGACAGGGTTTTGGAGATTGTGTGATCACGACTGAGACCTTGGTAGTAGTGTGTGGATGTTGCTGCCATTGGTGGGGTTCGATAGCAAAGTCAGTTGAGACTCGAGCATTGGAGTTGGATGAGAAGATAACGGAGAAAGTTTGTTGCTGCCAGTAAGAAGATGATGGAAGTGACGAGACTGATGGGGATGAAGAGAAGCTCGTAATAAGAAGAAGCATCGTTGCTGGTGATGATAGCTGAGATCAATGGGGATGGAACTTAAACTGTTGTTCGAAGCTTGATGGATTCTGAACATAGATCGTGATGAGTATCCCGTGTGCAGCTATGGTTCGCTGCTGGAAGAGATGATGTGAATGGTAGAGAAGGAGAATGATGCTTCTCGATGATCAATGATCAGTGATGAAGGAGTTAGCTGCTGTCAATGGAGATGGAGAAGAACTCGACTATGGAAGAATGGACTTTCGTGGAGTTTTGAACAGAGTTATGAAGGAATGGTAGTGTTGCTTCCATTAACGAAGCTGTGGAATATATAATGCTGCAGGAGATCAGAACTCGAGCTGGTGATGGCAGAGGAGTATACAGACTGAACATTTGAGTTTGTTAATGCCAGTAATGGCAGGGATGACGAGAATGGTGGGTCGGTTGAGATTATGGAGATGGTGAAACTCGATGCTTGGCAGAGAAGACTGGCAGTCATGGGAAGTTTATGAAGATTTACGTGAATGAGTGGATCTTGGCAGAGAGCTGAGCTTGATATGGTTATAAAACTGTTTAGAGATGGAGTTCGGGTTGCTTCCAGCGACTGATGAAAGTTGGCAGAGAAGAAATGGAGTAGTGCTGATGATTCTCGGTGGTTGAAGAATGATGAATGTGGCATGGTCCAGTGGTTAAATGGCTGTTAGAATGGAGCGTGGTGATCAACCCACGTGTAGGAATAAGATGCACTTTAGGGTTTCCCAGCTGGGTAGTCTTCTCTTTTAATGCGTCTGTATTGAGTTGAAAGTTTATCATGAAAATAGAAGAGAATAGGCAGTACAGTGGTACTGAGGTTACTTGTGTTACTAGTTATATCTCCATTATTATCCACATGTGAGTTCATTACATTTGGTATCACCAGGTCACATTTATTCTCATTACATCATGACATTTGAGTTCATTACATTTGGTATCACCCAGGTCACATTTATTCTCATTACAACTCATCCAAAACCTTACAGATCTTCAAAAACGTGAAGCTGTAGATCGAGCTGTTGCTGCTCAACGTCAGGAATCTATTCTTACTTCACTCCTTACAATCACTGAGGCATCTCAAGCAAAATTTGTCAAATTCCTTGAAGCTTTCTCTAGCTCTAACCCACCACAACTAAATATTCCTTCTCCTTCTTATCATAATTGCCCTAGTTTTGAATCGCACGAAGTTGAATCAATTACTACTGGAGTTGAAGATACAGATGTAATTCATCGCGAAGAATTGGTAGAAGACTCAATTAATTCAGAGTTGGCCACTGTTTTCAGCCAAAATTCGTCAAACCCATTGGAAGAAGAAGAAGATGATTCTTTTAAATTGGAGTTGATTCCCCAATATTTCTTTGTCGAAACTGAAGATGTTGATTCACTTACTAGTATGAGTTTACCAATTGAAGAAGTTGAAGCACCAGACATAATGGAGTTCTCAAAGCTAAATCCAGTCAAGCTTGACAAGATGGAAAGTTCGACGGATTTCATTACTCACCTCCAACTGAACTGTAAGCATTATTCTTATCTTCATCTTGATTTTACTAGTTACATAATTGATCGTGGGAAGTGGTTTGATGGGTCAGTTTTGACTGATGATTACAAATGGAATTTTTTTTTATGAGGGGGTTTTAAAATTTGGGTACCAAAGGAGATGGTTGTTTGAGGATTCACTGATGTTTGCGTTGGTTAAAACTCTAGACAGATATGTTGCTAGTAAGATGTTTGTCAAAATGCCTGAGAGTGTAGCTTGTAAATTGAACAGGGGAAGAGATGATTTTCTCGTGCAACTTAAAAAGGGTAAGCTGCATAACAAGTTACTAATATATGAATATCTCTTCATGGCCATACATTCTGCTCCCTTGATATATGATCGTGGCAAACTATTCGATGTTCTTAAAGGGTATTTTTCTCTTGCTGAAACTTATAAAATTGGTGTTGATACAACTACTTTTTGTGAGCTGGTTCTTCTTGGGTCAATTCTAAAGGATAAGTACAAATAGGAATGGGTGTATAAGCTTGTTTTGAAACATGGATCCCAAGTAAATTGGTTGGTGGCGACTTGGATTATATTTGTGTTCATGATGATTACAAATGCTGAGAGTAAGAAGTGGAGTGCTGCATTGTCAGAGAGCAATAGACTTTTGTTTTTCTTACTGGCTAGAGTGCTCCGCACTAAGAGGACTCATAAATGGTATTTTCAAGTGCTTGGTAGGAAGAGAGCGGGAATTTGTCTCTTACAGCTAACATATGAGTTGCCGGACATGATTGCAGTTTCCGCAAATTGTCAAACGCTTCCTGGACTCGTATTTGCAGTACATAAAGTACTTACATGGGGATTCATTCAACTTGGGGCTACAGGTTTGCTCACACTGTTTCAAATGGTAAGGTGGTTGTTGTGGATTGATTACTGGAAGTGGGCTTTCAGTTTGTCTCATCTGGCTTATGGAGTGCACATAGTGGGGACTTTCTTAAACGTCATCCTTGAGGACAAGGATATGGTGAAGGGGGGAGTATTGTCATGGTCCAGTGATGTCCCTTATCGCGTTTTGGGTTTGGGAATCATGTTGATGTATAGGATTAGTAGTTAAACTCGTTTTAGTGGTTAAATGGCTGTTAGAATGGAGCGTGGTGATCAACCCACGTGTAGGAATAAGATGCACTTTAGGGTTTCCCAGCTGGGTAGTCTTCTCTTTTAATGCGTCTGTATTGAGTTGAAAGTTTATCATGAAAATAGAAGAGAATAGGAAGTACAGTGGTACTGAGGTTACTTGTGTTACTAGTTATATCTCCATTATTATCCTACCTACATGTGAGTTCATTACAGAATGGGTACTGCCAGTGATGTAGAGAATTGGGAACTAGCAGGTGGCTGGGACAATGGAGTTGATTGTCGAATGAAGGAAAAGGAGTATAAGAGATACAGTTCAACTTACGGATGAATTTCCTCACCGTATTGAAACTCAGGTAAAGCTACGGAGAAGTTTCTAAACCGTAGCTAATCTCAGGTAATTTCAGGGAGACCTACGGATGGGTTTTACAACCGTAGGAAATGTCAGGGAATTTTTGCCGTGGAGAAAGTATTAAAGATGCACTGTCAGTCTCCTGTAACTGACAGGCAAAGTTTTATAGAAGACAGTTTACACTGTCAGTTCCGCGGAACTGACAGCCTTTCCAGATTTGGACGTGACTTGTTATGGTATTTTGGCGAGTTTTTGGCAACTGTTTGAACGAGATTTGAGCACGGGTGCACCTACAGCTTGGGTACTATATAAGAAGCTCTTCTAATATTTTTTTATATCTTTTATCATACTTTTGGGGAGGAGAAGAAAAAAGCTAGGGCTTGGCAATTTTGGATTTGATTATCACGATTGAACATAGGGTTTGCTTTCTTTTTCTTGTTATTATTTTCATGGATTTTAAGAAATCCATGAGTAGCTAATCACCTCATGTTGGTTAAGGATGTAGTCGGATATCATAAACATGCTACTAAATTAATATATTGGTTTTGTTATCTCAATCAAATCATCATTGTCTTGTTCTACTATTTATTATCGCGTATGATTGTATGATTGTTTGTTTAGGAGCGCTACTAAATGACCATGTATGCATATCTATAGCTAGACTAGGGTTTTAGGATACGTAATTGTTGATAAACCTTGTCATAAGTAGCATATTGTGATTACCAATTGTATTCAAAACCTTTGTGTGATTGCAAGCAGAAGCTTGACCTATGTTAAATAGTTTACTCGTAGTATTTCTATTGCATGGATTAGTCTAATTCATAGAACTTAAGGCTCTTGGAGGATTAAACCTAATAACACGTTGCATTAGGTTGTTCACTGAGTAGTATTCACATATTCATCGTTATTGTATGTGATGATATAAGGAATTTACCGGAGTATGCTCTCGATGGGGTACTTTAGGACTCTTGATAATGAATGATTGAGTGACAACACCAGTTATTAGTCGAAATGCATATATTATGATTGATGATGAACCCTTAACCAGTATTCTCAACTTATTGATTCTCTTTATTCATTCTTTGCTATTATTATTAGTTTAATTATTTTAGACCTAAATCAAAAATCCCCCCAGGTTACTTAAGTTTTCAATTACGAATAACAACCCATATTTCCTTGTGGAACGAATCTATTCTTATAACTATACTATTATTTATAATTGTGAAGTGAAAGAACTTAAATTATTTTTGCTTGGATGACAACCGACCAAATTTTGGCGCCGTTGTCGAGGAGGCATAAAGGATTGTTATTTTGTTTTTGATTTATTATTTTTAGTTTTTAAATTTTGTTTTTGAGAATCTTGTTTCAGGTACTTGATCTCTGGCATCCAAACGTTGGGATTACCAAAGGTGCGGAATTTCAACTCGCAGAGGAACAGTACTACAAGAACCTCGAAAATCATAACAAGAAGAGATGGTTGGCGGAACGAACAACCAAAACACTGGTAACCAGGGGAACTAAGGGAACCAAGGAAATGGAGGCGCTCCACCACCTCCACCTCCCAAGAAGACACTCGAAGATCTGACATCCCCATCGTTTGATCAACAAAAGATTTGTGTCAATTGGAAGATTCAATTGAGCTCAAATCTCTGTTGATTCATTGGTTACCGAAGTTCAAAGGGATTCCAGGAGACGATCCAAATCGTCATTTACAACTGTTTCAACATAGGTTGACAAGTTTGAAGCCAACTGGAACTGATCAAGAAAGAGCTTTACTGACAACTTTCCCATTCTCTTTGACTGATTCTGCAGAAGAATGGTTTTATTGTCTTCCACCTGGAAGTATCACAATATGGAATGAGATGCAAAGAGTATTTTTAGAAAAGTACTTTCCCGCCTCTAAAGCAACAACTATTCGTAAATCAATTAGTGGGATTGAACAAATTACTGCGAGACTCTTTACGACTACTGGGAACGGTACAAGAAGTTGTTAGCAAGCTGCCCACATCATCAAATCTATGAGCAACTCATAGTGCAGTATTTTTACGATGGTTTGCTCCAATCTGAGAGAAATCTTATTGATGCAGCTAGCGGTGGTGCTTCGACAAACAAAACCATTGACGAAGCAACAGAATTGATCGATAATATGGCTGCAAACACGCAGCAATTCAACACAAGAGGTGTGTCAATGAGTCGAAGGGTTAATGAGGTTACTTCTTCACCGCACTTAGAACATAGGATTGGTAATATGGAGAAGATGATGCAACAAATGGCCGCAGTAATCATTCCCTCTTATGAAAAAGAAGCTGAACAAGTGAATGCAGTATTCCCGAATTTGCAGAGACAAAGGTATGATCCATTTTCCAACACTTACAATCCAGGATGGAGAGATCATCCCAACTTCAGTTATGCGAATACGCAAGCAGCAGCTCCATGGTCGATTTTTAATCGCCCTAGTGGTGTCCAACAACAACCACAACCAGCGTAGAACTCAGAATCATCAGAGATGCTTGATATGATGAAGAATCTAACCACAATGGTGCAAAAAAAAACAATCAGCAAACGACTGACCGTGCAATCAAGGAGTTGCAGACATAAATGAGTACCATGGCAGGTAGATTGAACCTTTTGGAGACACAAAATAGTGAGAAACTCCCTTCTCAACCTATTAATCCTAGAGAAACTGTTAATGCTGTGACATTGAGAACTGGTACACGAACTGTGCAACCAGAAGATGCTGAGAAAAGCAAAGACCCCAAGGGGCCGGTTTTGGAGAAAGAGATTACTGACTCTTCCCAAATCGTTGAGGTACCTAAAACAAACACTAAACCTCTTGTTTCAACTTATGTTCCTCCTTTACCTTTTCCTCGCAGGTTCGATAATGCTAAAAAGGTGGAACAAGACAAGGAGATTTTAGATATATTCAAAAAGATTCATGTGAATATCCCGCTGATAGATGCGATTAGGCAGGTTCCTAAGTACGCAAGAGTTTTGAAAGACCTATGCACCAAGAAGAAACGATTAACCAGTAATGAGGTGATGAGTGTGGGGAAAACATTTCTGCTATCCTCCAAAAGAAACTTCCACCTAAATGCAAGGATCCCGGTAGTTTCGATATACCTATTATGATTGGTCATAAAAGGTTTGGAAAAGCCATGCTTGATTTAGGAGCATCAGTTAATGTTATGCCCGCATCTATTTATGAGTCTTTGAATTTGGGTCCTTTGAAAGAAACCTGTATTGTTCTTGAACTAGCTGATCGTACTAATGTTTACCCTAAAGGTATTATTGAATATGCGCTTGTGCAGGTGAATCAACTCGTATTTCCAGCTGATTTATGTGTATTGGAAATGGATAGCGGGTCTGATGCATCTATACCGCTTTTATTGAGGAGGCCTTTCATGAAAACGGCCAAAACCGTTATTGATGTTGACAAAGGAACGCTCACTATAGAATTTGATGATGAAAAGATTCGCTTCAGTATTTTTGGAGAAATGCGGTATCCTAGCGATGTTCATTCGGATGTTCATGCTAATGTCTTAGACGCAGGCTAAGGAGTAGCCAAAGAGTCTACAGTCGGGCTGACGACGTTAAACCAAGTACTAATGGGAGGAAACTCATAGGTTTTGTATCTTAATCCCTTTTATTTTCAGTTTTTATTATTTTCATATCATATTTGCATCCCCATGTTTAATTTCGTAGAGTCCGGAATTTATTTTGAAGAAAATTTTGACGAATCCCTTTTCGTCAGAAAAATTCATACTGCACGTAGTTCAGTCCAGAGACCATAACAGTCAGAACGTTTATCGAAACACTGTGACCTTTTAACACTTTGTAGAAAAGACGTATGTGAACAACTTTCGTGAAATAGTGTTTTTTCCAAATTCCTTACCAATTTGTACAGTTTTCGTGTTTTATCTGCTGTTACGTCCGAATTCAGAATTTTCAGTTTTTCACATTGAGGACAATGTGAAGTTTAAGTGTGGGGGAGTATTTTGGCATGTATATTTTTCACGTTTTTTTTGTAAATATTTGCATGAAACCTCCAACTTGTAGAGATTTTAGAGTCACTAGCATACTTCTAGGTATGTTTGCATAAGGAAGTCTCATCGAAATAATGGAACTTAGAAGTGCTAGAGAATACTACACATTAGGTATTATTAATCTTTGCTAGAAGTTATTTACTATTTGTGGCTCAACTTAACTATGCCGTTGGCAAATGAGGAGCAGGGGGAAGTGCATTATTAGAGTTGCTGATCAATCATTAGTGGAGACTACCTATTTTCAAATCAACAGAGGCACCAGACCAAATTCTTTTTTTGTAGATGACTAAAGAGCTTTCTTTTGAGTGTGTGTCACCGTATGTTAATTCCCGGGTATAATGGTGAGCTACCCAACTTCAAACCATTTTCAGCACTACTTTTTGATCTCTTGAGTGCTAATTTTGTCAATCATGAGGGTGACGTCTATAGATGAAAACCTGTTGGGAATATATGTTTTAAAAACATTATTTATTTCCAATAAATTAATATCTCATTAAAATGGTTTTAATATAACAATTATTATTCATCTTAAAGAATAAATTTGTTTTGAGTTAATGTCAAAAACCGTTTTTTATTGAATGGGTTAGTGATGTTAATTAACATCTTAATAATGTTTTTCATTTAAGATTATATTTATTTCTTTGGTTATTAAAAAATCAGATTTTGATGAAAACGAATAAGAAGAATTTTAGAAGCCCTTTTATTATAGAGAGTTTTCTTTTATGTTCTTGAGTTTTAAAGAAAAATGAATTTGTGTAAGAAAGAAAAACAAGTGTGTGATCATCCTTGATTTTTCTAAAAGTGTATCTGAGCAAGAATGAAGTGTAGAAGTTTCACATCCTCTCATCGTGTAAGAGTGATTGTGTAAGAGATTGAACTCGGCTGTTTTACCCTGGGGACGACGCGACATCGAAGAACTGCTTGCACAATCTTGGGCAGAGCCACGAAACGTCTTAAAGAAAGCGACCTAGTCCGCGACTCAGCCATAACAATGTTTTGTTTGTTTTTTGTGATTATTTTGCAGGCATAATTCAGCAATTGTTCCAACAATTTTAAGACGTTCATTCTGCCACAAATATCAAAAGAAACAATTGCTGAACGGTATAATTCTTCTTTAGCAATTTAGCAAGATGCTTGGAATTAAGTTACTCTATACCTAAAGCAAATTTATGTCTGATCTTGATAGACTAGGAATAACATGGTTAAATATTTTTCTTTGTGAATATTTGACATAGAAAAATATTGTTGATGATAAACGGATGTTTTTAACATGTTGTAGAGTTTTATGTGCATATTTGTAACGAAAACGAATTTGGTCTAGAAATTTTATCTAGATATATTAGACATCACGAGGATAACCCACGTCAAATTTCAGAATTTTTGGACTCCATAAACTATTTTTTAAAGTATTTTAGAAAACTGCATCACGTATCTGAAGAATTCTTACGGGCAGAAAATTAGTCCTGATTAAATCAACTTTTCCTTATCTTTGTGTAGAAAATTTGAATGTGTGTGTCACACGAAACTTGTAGATCAGGAACTTATCTTCAAAACCCATTTTGAAATTTCCTATTTGGATATTTAGTTTGAGAGATTTGGTAATTTCAGAGTCGTTGTGTATGTTTGTCCAAAATAGGAGACGTGATACTTGAGATTAGAGATGTAAGAAACTATATTAAAAATCATGTTTTGATTTTATACTTCATACTCTTGTTTTGGTAATGAAAAAGAATATCATTGATAGCAATCAAACTAATGCACCCCGTATGTTTGATAATATGCTTAATAGAAAGTTATAAGTATATGTATGATGTTATAACTATATAACTTTGAATCTTTGTTTGACAATTAAGAGAAACTTGGAGTACTATATTAGTTGATTTTCAAGTAATTATGTAAGTGCATACCTTACTCTTTTTTTTGGTTTCAAATGCTCAAATGTACATGACTGTGACAGGTGAAAATTCACTTGAGCAAGTTTTTATTTTCCAATGAAATAAAAATTGCGGGAGATTAATCGATGTGAGGAGCAATAGGGTTGCTGATTTCTTTGTTGGTGCGCAAAGAATGGACAATGGTTTATAACCAATTGAGCTTTAAAATCAATTGAGGTATGTTTGATGAATTATTTGTAGTTATTGTAGTGATCAAATAATGACATTCTAAATTGAATAAATTAATTGTTCAATCTAAGAATAAATTTTAGGGAAACAAGATATTGAGAATTATTGTGTATGACAATAAACATGTGACTCATATAAGTTTGGAACTTATGAGATGGAATTTTATACGAACCAAAAAACGAAATAATTAGAAACCTAGTCAAAACTAATGTGAATATCAACTCTCACCAAGAAATGAACATAATATTGATTATGAATTTATTTGCTATTCTTGTATGGCATTGTAAGGATATCAAATGTTATTAACAACGCTTTTCAAGCTAAGTTAATGTGAATTGTGGATACGGTGAGAGATTGGTATATATTGGTGTTTTACACCATGTTTGTTTTGATAGGTTTTGGTTCAAAAGTTGAACCAAATCGTTTGAAAGAAAGTGATGTTGAGATATACTCACATCACTAGGATTTTCGGTATTGGTACGATCTCAAAGTTTACTTTGGGTAGAACAATCTTGTTAAAGATGTTCATACTTCTGAAATGAGAAAGAATTCTAGTTTCCGCCTATCTTGTTATTAACAAGATTGAGATTAGAAATTTGTTGAATTTGATCATTGCACTACTATAAATGATAGGTTATGGATAAAATGTTTGAATATAATATTACAATTTTATCATAACATGAATTGAATTTTGAATATTTGAAATATGAGGTTTTGTCATGCTTTTAAGAAATCAATGAGTTAGTGATGAATATGAGCATGTTATATTTTCTTATAAACTTGGTGAATTTTTTGAGTAACATGTATGTAATCTTACCTAACTCATAAAAGCATGTACATTTTCAAATCTTACACAACTTGCAATGATATTGGATGAAATAAAGTATTTGAGAATTTTATAAAGATGCTTCGAGTAACTTGTCTTGATATCAAATATGATTTTTGAGTAGTGAATTAGGCAATGTTGCTTTCAAGAAAATTGTTTGAATTTTTTCTCTATATTGTGCAAAACGTTTTGGGTTAGATCATTGGTTTATTAGTTTTTCACAATTTTTGGATCTTTGGATATTGTTTTGAAATTCTTGTTTGAGTCAAAAAGTAGTCGGGGTTCCATACCCTATAATTTAACAGCTTTGATTTAAAATAGAGGAACTAGAAAAATGAAGATGAACGATCCTAGAAAAGCATATTTATAGTGAGACTAAAATGTAGTCATGGATATTTTGTTGCTTATAATTTAGAAGATAACTTCTCATAAAAGGTAACTTTGTTCATTCAAAAAATTTAATCTTTTGAAAAATAAATTCGTGAACCTATTATCTTTAGACAAGCAAACAGAAAATTGTTGACACTTGCATTCATGTCGCTAAATAAACTTACATGCTAGTTTTGTTGATGTTATTTCTACGATGTATGATTTGTTATAGTCATAAGTAGAAATATATACTTTTGTGTAAGTTAAAGATGAGAATCTATGTAAACCAAGCATGAAAAACTGTGTAGTTTCTATAATAAAAGAAAGCATATCAGTTAGATAAGTTATCATTTATATTCTAAAAACAACTTTAAAATAATTTATGATTCATTCGAATGATTTCAGAATTGATGAAAGTGAAATGCACAATACTCTTTGTTTTGTATGCATAGGTGATTTGTTGAATTTTTATTCTAACTTATAGGATGAAAATGAAATTGAGAACATGCTTAGTTTACTATTTGACATGAAAGACTTGAGTGAAGATGGTGTATGTTTTTTAAAATGAATTTTTTGTTTTTTTGGATCTATTTCATTTTAATAAAAATAGAATTTTAAAAGAGATAGAAATATATATAGTCTGTCTGTAAATTAGTTTTCACTCATTTGGTTAGTGCTAATGCTTTTGAGATTGTGTCTAATTGCACTAGACATGAGTATGGTAGCTCAGTATGTTTCTTTGCTACGTGATTGACTATGTATAAGTATTTTTTGTAGTTGGGGTTTAACATATTACTTCGCAGTGGTGGTTTTATATTTAGATTTACCAACCCTAGTATGGAAAATTGGTAAAATTTTGAGAAAGTTATGAGGTGTTTCAAACACACCTTACACCTAGAAATACACTATCTAAATGGTTACCGCAATCCTTTAAGGATATTGCGAAGCTGATTGGACATCCTTTCAGTTGAATCCTTTAAGGGATGGAGCGATTCGATCCTCTAATAGATAGAGGAACAGACATATTAATCCAATGTGATAGTACCGCGGCTATTGCATGAATTGAGAATGTAACGTCAACTATAAGAGTTGATTTTATGAGAATATGGATTATATAGTGTCTGAAAAGAGTTTTCATTAGTCCTTTGACGAAAGGATTGATAAGAAGATGTGAATACATCTTAGGGATGAGGTTGATGCCCATTGAGGTTGAGTCATCTGTGATGGATACCCAACCTAGAAATAGGTTCAAAGGGACTGGACGAAGTCATAGATGATAGAATCATTGAGATTGAGTTATTTATGATGCGGTTACCAACCTATAATTCAAGATCTCAAAAGTAGGTTCAAAAGGGTAACCCTTACCTATGGAGTGAGATCCCAAAATATAGGTTCAAATGGGACACCAAGTCATAGATAATATGGAAATGCGATAATCATTCTTTTGAAGAATTCATCCCACGACATGATATCCTGAATCGAGTAGAGGTTGAGTTTAATTTTAATTTTTAATTTTTTAACTCTTAATGATGTTTATATCTCTATTTAGAGTGGGGTACTTTCAGGAGTACTCTTGATAAACTCACCTATATGAATGTGAAAGTGTGGCTGTTTTTTATGAGAATATGGGAAGTTCTCTAGATCATTCATTAAAACTGGGATACAAGCACAGGGCCGTAATGTGCTGGCTTTAGACTTTACACTAGTATAGTCGTGTGTGTTAAGCAATCTTTTTATCTCCTAGAGTTCAAGACTTATGTTCACTCTATGGTCATATTTTAAGAGAGCAATCTTTAGACTTTACAGCTTTGCTTATGCACAACTCTGTACGTTCTTGCTTAATGTTTTGAAAAATATAAGTGGGGGATTGTTGGGAATATATGTTTTAGAAACATTATTTATTTCCAATAAATTAGTGTCTCATTAAAATGGTTTTAATATGAAAATTATTATTCATCTTAAAGAATAAATTTGTTTTGAGTTAATGTCAAAAACCGTTTTTTCTTGAATGGGTTAATGATATTAATTAACATCTTAATAGTGTTCTTCATTTAAGATTATATTTATTTCTTTGGTTATTAAAAATCAGATTTTGATGAAAAAGAATAAGAAGAATTTTAGAAGCCTTTTTATTATAGAGAGTTTTCTTTTATGTTCTTGAGTTTTACAGAAAAATGAATTTGTGTGAGAAAGAAAAAAAAGTGTGTGATCATCCTTGATTTTTCTAAAAGTATATCTGAGCAAGAATGAAGTGTAGAAGTTTCACATCCTCTCATCATGCAAGAGTGATTGTGTAAGAGATTGAACTCGCCTGTTTTATCCTGGGGACGATGAGACATCGAAGAACTGCTTGCACAATCTTTGGCAGAGCCACGAAACGTCTTAAAGAAAGCGACCTAGTCTGCGACTCAGACATAACAATGTTTTGTTTGTTTTTTGTGATTATTTTGCAGGCATAATTCAGCAATTGTTCCAACAAAACCACCTTCTTTTAGTTTGATTTGCAGTAGCACCATTCTCTCTCGCCAACAACAGGTCCATAGAAACACATCCATCATCAATAAGGGAGCGACATCAAAATCTACAAGGAAAGTTGAAGACGTTTGAGGTTTACAAGCAACAATTCAAGGAAGAGCAAAATTTTATATCCAAGTAAAGCAGCATACAATGAGCAGATTTTTACATATATATTGAAGACTTACAATACAATGAGCGTGATTTTATATTCAAGTTGAAGACTTATTTACAAGAGCGAAGAAAATCAAAAGATGAGAATTATATTGAAGTTTATGATACGAAGACAATACAAGTTGTGAAGAATCAAGCGGTAAAGTACTAGTCCCATGGCCATAACAATTTCATTGTTTATTTGATATTAAGTTTGTAGTTATTTCTCTTGTCAAAAAAAAAATGAAAAAAAAAATGAAAAAAAAAAAAGGACAAGAGAAATTCTTTGTATTATTTTGGTTTGTATTTCTTTTTGTATTCATTTAATAAATCCATGGGGAAGAAGAAAAATCTATGAAGAAGTTTCAAGCAACAAGGAATTTAAGAGAAAGAGTTACAAATTGTCGAAGTTCAAGAGTTTATCATCAACAGTTGAAGATCGAAGACGAAGACCAAGAAGATGAAGAAGACGAGCCGAAGACTATGTTTCTATTGGATACTGTGAGAGTGGTGCTTTCGTCACTTCCAATCGGATGTGAAGGTGGTAAGTACTCCCATCCTTGCTATAGTGGTTGATTTCCTTTCTTAGAGATCATCAGAAAAAAGTCTTTTATTTCCCACGATTTTGTGGGGTCTCCAGAAATATTTCGAAAGGTTTCCTTCCCACCATTCAACGTGTGTAGGATTTCTCTCTTCATTCCTACCTGCACACATGTGAGACCCATAAAAAAAGCCATCTTATTGAGTGCAATTATCATAAAATCCTTTTAAGTGAGGCAGAAGTCAAGGCGAAATGCTTATTGATCGCTCTCAAACATGCATTTATTTCAATATGGCATAGGTTGACCGGTCACACCTTTCTTCGGGAATATAAGTCCGGTGTATCAATTGGTTCCTGTTTACCTTGATTTATCAAATGACGGAACAAAACTCATAGGTATATCTGTGGGAGACATATTTATCTATTCAATAGACTTTTCTGTGTGAGACAGATTGGTTTATCAAGTCTTCGACTTTGGGTCGTAGCAACTCTTAGTTTTGGGTTAGATCAGCTAAGGGAATTAAGTGCGCAGAGTCCTGCTAGGATTCAGAGGCGTAAGGAACGCGACTGTACCTTGATCAGTGTGAGATTGGTTGGGGCTCAACTACATTCCATTCCGAAGTTAACTTGGAGTAGGCTATTTTCTGTAGCGGCTTAATACAGTATGGTGTTCAAATCTGGACTAGGTCCCGGGGTTTTTCTGCATTTGCGGTTTCCTCGTTAACAAAATTTATGGTGTCTGTGTTATTTCTTTTCCGTATTATATTTGTTTATATAATTGAAATATCACAGGTTGTGCGTAAGTTCAATCAATTGTGAATTTAACCTTTGGTTGTTGATTAAATTGACACTTGGATATTGGTTTTTGATACCGTCCAAGTTATTTCATATATTAAATCGGGCTCACAAATTCCTATTTGTTTGATTGCAGATTGAATTGAGAAATTGAGATATAACTCTTGGATATACTTTTCTTAAGATTGAGTCTGACTGTCTAGTTGATTCTCGTTAAAGTATATTGGAGTTTTTCCATACAGATTGCTAAGCGAAATATTGGGTGTGGCTGTTATACCCCCGCTTTTTCACGAGCTATGCTCTAACAGATTCAACTATCAACATTCATTCGATAATTATACATCTTTTTCAACAGACATGCTCAATCCATGAATCATAGAGCATTCGTCAATCATGCTCGACTCAGCAATATTAAGACTCATCGTCTAATAAGTTAACAACTGACTAATTAAATACACGTCTGCCTCGCAGACTCTACATTCATGAGACATCAATCACGTCACATGGGGGAATATTAACTAGGGTTTTGGTCTGGAGGCCTACGGCACGTGTGTTCACCCACGATGAGAAATGTGAGTAAGTCGTGCAAGCAGTTAGAGGAGTTAGCAAAGTAGTGGGTGGACAATCAACCAAGTCTCCGCACGACGTGGAACTGGTTTAACCACGATTTCCCACTTTCCCACTCTTTCACTCCAGCAACTGTCATACTTCATGGGATCAATGTGTCTACTATTCTTGCAATATAAAATGAGTCTCTGAATTCTTGATTGAAACAAAAAGAACGCTCGTCTAAGGAAAGAATTCTCATCTGCACAAGAATTCTCGCCTGAGCAATCATTCTCAACAGAGCAAATTCAATCAATCAGAACTTATCTTATGTTGAACTCAACAGTTCACCACAGAATACACAACACATCCACAATCTTTGATCATCATTGATCTCACACACTTCTCAGCTTCCCTCCAACAGATCGGCCCATCCTCTCTTATGACCGAATTGAATCTGGAACGACCATTGTCTTGGTTTAGGCTGGAGTCCTATAGATTGATCTCTCGAACTCAAAGCACTCTCATGCAGTGCATCTGTTTGCAAAAGGTTAAAGCAATTTTCTCGGTCGAAGAGTCCTTGTCCGCACGGCCGTCTCTTCACTTTTTCTCAAAAAACCAGCAAATTGTTTTCTCTTATCGATAGATTGGCGACCACAGTGGGATATTAATCACTCGGTTGCAATCTTAATTTGTCAGAATGGTCGATCTTAGGTCAGGTTCAGTTACAAATCCTAACCCAAATAATGCTAGCACTAGCAACAACAGTGGTGGTACTCAAGTCACTCCTCATGTTCCCAACAACGGCGCTGCTGATACCACCCCTCAATCTAACAATACCGGTGGTCGGACTGGAACCAACATTGGAAACAATCCTCTCTTCAGCCGATTTCCTGAAGAAATCAGAGGTACTACCCCTCCTCAAACCAATATCCTCTCTTTGGTCGATCTCCTGAAGAAGTCGGAGAAAATCTACCTACTATAACTGATCTCATGAAGATTCAATAATTTATTTCCAAGAATCAAATAGACATGGATACAACACAGAAGGAGCTATGCGCTCATCTCAAGAATCTCACAGACAAGTTATCGCCTGAACAAGCTCAGCCCCAACGTCAGTCAGAGAAAGAGAAAGGGAAATCGAAGGAAGTATCTTCAGCTACTGATCATGAAATTTCTCCAATCCATGTCCTGGAGGATGATGAAGTCCGCGTTGCAGATGATCCACCAGCGAAAGAGCCATCCAGTTTAATCACTCGTGAAGATTTGTAGTGCTTCTTGGAGAATCGTGGAAAAGTTAAGACATCCCCTGTCCATCGTCACCAACCTCCATACCTTGCTGCTACACAAAGGATTCCTCTTCCGAAGGGTTATACCTCTCCAGCATTCACTCTTTATGATGGAACGGGCAATGCTCGAGAGCATGTTTCTCGGTTTATGGAATCATTGGGAGAACATGAGCACAACCATGTCATCCGTTTGAAGGAATTTTCAAAGTCTTTGACAAGCAGAGCATACACCTGGTACAACAACATCGCACCAGGAAGCATCACCAATTGGGGCAAGATGATTAATGCTTTCTACAGAAAATACTTCTTTGTTTCATAGAAAGACACTCTCTCTGATCTGGGAATGACGTTTCAAAGGAGCAATGAACATCCCAATGATTATGTGAAAAGGTTCAGAGTTCAGGCTCTGGACTGTCATGATCCGAATGTCACATAGCAGAAACTTGTAGATATGTGCATAAACGGAATGATCCCGGTCCACATATCTTTACTGGAAAATCTCTGATTCCAGACTTTCTCAGAACTTCATGAAGCGTGAAAAGACGAGGGTACCCAAATACACCACAATCTTTAATTTATCCACCTTTAAGTCCTCTCACCGAAAGTGATTGTCTACAGACAAATTCGAGACAATACTACAATCGGTATTCACACTTTGTGTGATCGTCTATAGATACGAGATCGAAAAAATACAACAATCAAAGTATGATTACTTGATAATAGGTTCGGACTTAACCAAACTCTATAGGATCACTATCAAGTAATACGAAGTTAACGTTTGTGTAATTTACTTTAAATTATAATAACAACAATTATAATTGAGGAAAAGAAAAGTAAATGACACAGCAATATTTTGTTAAAGAGGAAATCATAAATGCAGAATAACCCTGGGACCTAGTCCAGAATTGAATACTCTCATAATTAAGCCGCTATACAAAATCTAAACCAACTTCGTATAGTTGAGACCAAGCAACTAACCCTAGTTCACTTAGTTTCTTCAGTATCCCTGCGCTTCCGACATTCAATAAGTGTACGCACTGGAAAAATTCCTTTGGATCGTATTCCAAACAGTAAAGGAACAACAAATCTGTTTGGTAACAACTCTCTTGATTCTTTCAGATGAAGATATCTCAAGTCATATGCAAAGGTTCTTCCGTTTAACAAATAAACTCCTTTGCCTGGTTAGATCATTCTATCCAACAACTACCGAAGTAGCAAAGTTTAGATTTGCAATCAATCAATATAGATTCCAACAAGAAACTATAAGGTGATGCCGATATTACACAACTAATCAATCGAATAAATACGATTCTAATTGGATCCAAGATGATCAAGGTTTGTGCACACCCAAAGATATAGAAACCAAATAAGAAATCTTCCTTGTCTTCAAATCTTCTTTAATCTTCAATAAACACCTGCACAAAACCACTTGAATCTCTTGTGATCAATCACGCACAGAATGGAGTCTGTTAACAATGGATTATCACAAGATGTTTTTAGATCTACGAACAGTTCTAAAGATCCCGTCGACACTTCAATCTAGTTTGAGTGAATCTTATATCAGAAGAGAAGATTCTCAAGAATAAACAAACTAGGTGCAATCAAAATTAAACAACCGTTAGTCAATCAAATCAATCGAAAACTAAAATAAACTACAATTATCCAGTTTCCCACCAACGGTACTCGTAGAGCTTCTTGATCCTACAGAAGTCTTTAAACGAGCGGTCGTAAGAGATTTCGCCTAATTAGGGTACTTTCCTCTTCGGATAGACGACTCCACCCGAAAAGACAAAAAGATGAAGCCTGACTCTTAGGATAGTTTCCTAGAAATGCAAACTTGGGTATTTATAGACCAAGGATGTTTGGACACCAAGGAATTTCCAAAACCGAATATTCTTAAGATATGTAATAAATGCCCAAATCAGTTTTCATAATTCTTGGAAATGCTTTGTCCAATATTTCCGAAATTTCACTAGAAAATCTCCAATTAGTAAATGCACATTACCAATTTTTATTTTAATTGAGTAATTGCTAGTAATTAAAGCATATAAAACTAACAACCTTAATTAAAAGATTCTTAATTTATTTCGGACCGGGATCTACTTGAGTAATTAAGGAATATCTTTGAACAATAAAAGATAAGAGTTACTGATCATGTTCAAAGTATGTTAACATCTTTTCTTTGTAAATCCTCTTTCATTTTTACAATCTTGGAATCGATTATACCACACTTCCAAACAAGTTTAGAATTGGTTCATCTGTATTCCAAGACAACTATGTGATTGATCAAATATCAATTCACTAATCATGGGTTTACGGTTTTACCAAACACAAGGATCGGTTCTACCTCAATATGGTTTGCTTGTGATCAAACACACAAGTTACCAAGACTGGTTACATCAGTTACCAGGATCGGTTACGTCAATTACCAGGACCGGTTACCATATACTCATCGTATTACTTGTGATCGGTTACAAAAGTCACTAGGATTGGTTACACCAATTACAAGGACCGGTTACACCAATTACAAGGATCGATTACACATTACTTTTGTGATCGGTCACACCAATTACTAGGATCGGTCACACAAATTACAAATATCGATCATACCATCTCAGGTGATTATTTAGGATCGGTTACACTAATAAAAGTCATACCAAATCATAAGTCAGGCACTGTGATTAGTTATACCAAGATACATAACAAGTTATGATCGGTTCTACTAACTCACACATATTGGTAATCCAAAGATATGCAATGAATAACAATACCAA